>CAJUYH010003512.1:0-31997 GCA_910591685.1 Galerucella tenella | reverse complement strand
GCATACTTAATTAGGGTTTATTACTCCTCGTACTTTTTGTACAGACTATATTTATTATCAACAATTACGTCAGTCTAAACATCACTCACCATTAAACCGAGTTTAGGTGTTTGGTACAACTCGCCCTGATTCATGCTAGACTCTACTTTACTTTTTTCAACTCATAGTTTCCTGATAAAAAAGTGAGAATTTTCGTACTCGAAACAACACCAATTCCGAACGTATCGACAATATTCCGCTCTATCGCTCTTCTACTTTTCTATTTTTCAAGTGGCCTTTTGTGCACAAATAATCAGCCACATACTGATAACATAAAATGAGTTTCACGTACTCCCTTTAAATGAATATAGGTATCAAATGATATTTTCGATATTTACAACACAAAATTTAATAAATAAAACAAATAATTTTATTAATAACACTAGTGGAAAGAAGACGTAGACGTAGGGCGCGCTGTACGCCCCATGTGAAGTGAGGCTTATTTCTAAGAATTTTCTAAAAGAAGATTCTTCTCTATCTCTACACACTAGATTGCGCAACCGTCGTATTCCTTCTGCTTCTTTTGTATTCTCGGTGTCGCCTAACAAGAGCAAATCATTCCTGATTCCCAGCAGGATAGCAGGAAGTAAATAAGGTTATAAAATTCAATGGCAGTGTACCTATCTGATGCATTTTTAATCAACCAATAAAAATAGGAAGGTGATACTTTACAGGGCGACCATGCAAGTTTTAGGGCGATCCCGAAAGCGGAGCCTTGAAACCATGCGAGAACTCTATATAGGTACACTGTCAGAGTGTGGCGCGTACAATAT
Organism: Galerucella tenella; assembly: GCA_910591685.1. NCBI lineage: Eukaryota > Metazoa > Arthropoda > Insecta > Coleoptera > Chrysomelidae > Galerucella > Galerucella tenella. Next base: position 31,185 of record CAJUYH010003512.1, on the reverse strand, counting down.
TTTTTGTGCAGGCACCAATAATATAGGAACAGAATATTTATTGCTCATAATTTATAACAAAACTCAACTCATAAATAATTATGTTGCAAAGTACAATTATCAATATTTTTCATTATCTAACCACAATTGTCTACACAAACACCATACGTGACCATAACGTCTTGTTTTGTTCTTTAAAATGCAGTTCAAAGTTGCCGCAAGTATCAGTTTTTGCTAGTAGGATAATTGAAAAGGAAGGAGGTAAATACAAATTATACCAGAAAGAACAATAATACACAATCAATGGAGGGTGGGAGCGCGCTCCCACCGAGACAGATATTTTGTGTATTGTGAAGTTTGTATCACTGAGACCTAAAAGATCTATTTTGCCCCCTTCCAATATTACGTTGGATCTGAAACAGCAAAGATTCCGGTCTCCAAAAAGATGTTTCATCCCCGCTTGTGCTCCCCCACACAAGGTGAAATATTTTGTCCAATATTTTTCATTGGAAGAAGAAATAGGTGAATGAATTGTAAAAACCCTTTTGTGAATATCAACCTAGAGACAGAGGTGAGTGTAACTAATAAAAAGTATCCCACTCAGCTGTCACATGTGAGTTGATCATTCTGATTCACAGACCTAGGACATACTGATAATTTGAAACCACTTCCATCCAATCTATCTATTTATGTTTGGTATGCCTGAAATACTACTCAAAACTGTCGAAACACTTCATTGCTACTACCAGGATCGCATAAATAATAGGAGGAGAACCTTAACGATATATCTGTTAACTACACATGCTACACATCAGATTTGACTTCTCTCAACGTATGCAATCCTAGTATAATAACAGTAATGTTTCGACAGCTTTAAATCGTACTCAGGCATTATCTACTTCTTGCGATAAAGGCTCTTCTTTTCTTTTCTCCTTGCATGGTCTCTACTTCAGTAAGTTAGCTATCTCAACTTGTAAAACCAAACTAAGACGTTTTGTTTTGTATGAGTTTTAATCAAGAAGTAGCTCTGTTTTGTAATTAGTGAGTTTTTGGAAAAAATATCGGACTTTCATTGAAAGGAAGTTGGGAAATGTAGTCTTTGTTTCTCCAGTAAATATTGCTGATTGTATAGCCAAACCGAGACCAAGTGATTCCAGAGGAAGAAGTTACTGAAAGAGTATTTTTGTTCCGATGCCACACTAAGCTGTCGAAACGTTACGGTCCTTAAACCAGGAGGTTATATGTTTAAAGAGGTTGCTCACTGCATTTGGTGTAGTGTAACTATCTAAATAATACTAATGTTCCTACGTTTTAAGATATTTTATTTTGTTCTATAATATTTAATTAGAAACCTTTATATTTTACATATTTTCAGTATTTACTAGATTTAAAGAATGATATATCTTCTATTTCTTTCTTCACTGTAAATTCATTTGAAGAATAGTATTTAACTTTTTAAAAGGCTGTTTTTAAAATCTTCATTTTGCGTGCCTTTATTTATTTGTTTACTAAATTCTTATTAAAAGACCTGACAACGAGTATAATACATCAGGAGAGTAGGATAGCTATGGTGTATTTTTCCAAATCAAGTATTTTAAAACACTATTATCTAACACTGCTGCAAGTAAGTATATCAGTACAATTTTTGATATAAATAAAAAAAATTGTATGTATTTGTGACAGAGCAGTATTATTACACTAGTTCTCTAAGTATTAGCAGGAAAATACGTTAGGATCTTGAGAATTTCTAACCAACCAATAACCAACTTGTCATTGTGCCCCAGTTATTTCAGGAATGGTAGGAATCCGCATAGCAGTTTTGAATTTATCCTAGAATACGTTCTTTGTGACAGGATAACATAAAAACAAGAAGGTATAGAAGTAACCTATTCCTATATACCTACTGCTGCTTACTTCTTCACATCCCCTGCTATCCTATTCGGATATATGTTTCAGTGATACCAATGATTATTAACAACATTACACACAAAATATTCTAAAAAAATCACCGGCTGATATATTTTTGGTTCGGATTATTGATAAACAGTTTATTCGAGGTTAATGTAGAAAATGTTTCACAAAAACTAGGGGTAAAAAATATTAGAATATATTTGGGGTAGGTCGGAAAATGTAAGGGATCTTAGAGTTATATTGATCAATTAATTAATTACAGCATAATACTTAGAATGCCTTGAATGAAATCCAGTAAGTTAACTTTTATTGGCAGGATAGCATGAATGCAGCTTTATTAGTTCTAGCTTCACTTATAGAATAGAAACCTAAGTTTATAATAATTAGGACTATAATGTTGGTTTAAATATAAAAAATAGGATATTTTAAGACATTGATATTGTAAGTGTTTAGTTGAATCCTTGGAATAACTAGCAATGAACCAGCTGATCCTTACACCTCAAGCAAGCAAGGACCCAAAGTAAGTAGTATAATTGACGAATTCTGGGAAACTATTTGGGGCGTTAGAAGCACCCACGTTCATGTGATCCACAGATCCACCCCAAAACAATATTCTATTAAATAACAAACAAAACTGTACATTTTATAAGTGTCTTTTACTCTACAAAATCAACTATCGTTGTCTACTGTGTTAACTATCTGTTAACCAACAGTTTTTATTCAGCTGTGCAACGTAGTTATCCATCAATTCAATGGTTAACTTAACAAACTGTTGACAGGACAGCATTACAATAGAAGAGGTTGAATAAAAATTTTTTCACAAAGGCACAGAACATTACGGTCTGTAACAAATTAAAGGTACTGTTGATCCCAATAATTGAACGTTGAGAAACAACGCCTTTAAACTAATTTTGAGCATCATTCGTAGCACCAGAACTTATTCCGTATCAAGCAAACAGCATCCCCAGGAGGTGCTTCAAGAAAATATGTGTTTGTCGAGAATTTAATATTGATCTTCAAGAAATTATGTTTTCCTGGTAAGAAAACGGTAATCCCAGGTCTTCTTTCAGTTGTATGTGGAACGCTAGAACCGGAAGTTAAAGTTAACCGACGGATTCTTCTTTTTTAGATATACGCAAGGAGACGAGGAAGTGGCTGAGGAACCAGCACCTCGCTTATGGGAATGCTCTGCAGGGTCCTAGACAATCCAAACTTCTACTGAAGGGATGGACTGATGGACACGCTAGGGCAACTATTGAACTACCAAGGAGTAGGTTGAGGAAGATAGCAGGACTCCTAATAGGGCACTGCTGTGTGAGGAACCACATCTACAACCTAGGAGTAGAGGAAAGTTCCCTAGATTGCAGCGTGACTGACGAAACGTCAGTCCATGTTGTCTTAGTGTCCACACTGGGCAGGCGAATCTTCGGAGGCCACTGAAAAAGGTTGTGGCCTTTATTGGAGGGCTCGGCTTCATGGATGTCTAGGTAGCAGGGGGGCCCACCAGACAAAATTTTGATGGTAAATATACACCAAAAATTATTTAAATTGATATATTGTTGTATTGAAAGTAATTTTGAAGAATATTTAATGTAGGAAAAATAGAAAGGAAGATAAAAAGAAGAAAATATACTTCTATTTTATTAAAAAATATTGTTAACTGTATTCCACATTGAGGTTAGTTTAGCTCCGTGTCCAAAGATGTCGTTTGAGTGTAGTTCTATAAAATTATTTTATTTGTTCAGCTACGCATGGTCAGAATTCGAAAATTTTTAACAGCGCGAACCGTAAACTTACCGGTTTCGGTTTGTTCTTCTCGTCAATTGTTCGGCGGCCTTTGCAGGTAGAGGATTGAGTCGACCGCGCGCGTTTTAGCGCGTATTTTCATCCAAACAAATAACATCGCCATGTGACAAAAAAAACGAGACAGTGATTGTGTGTGAAAGTAAGTGTGTGTTCAGTGTTTTGTGTGATGCCCTTCGTGCAGCGGTTTGTCGAGCCCAAATTTTTGAGCAGAACTCAACTTTTTGACGACGATGGCCATCCTAAAATCGGCGATTTCGAATTGGAAGCGGTTACCAACAACACCCTGTGCAATGCACTCAGACAGCTCGCTTCCTTGGTCTTGGCGGCGAATGATATTTTTGATGAATTGGGAGGACAATTGGAGGATATCAAAAGAAGATCAGATTTTCTTAAAATTAGAATTGGAGGAATTGAGGAGAAAGCCGAGAAATTTGATCCAAAGGAGGTTACAGTGCGTAAGTAATAAGTTCAGTCAATTTTTATTTGAAATTGTGTCATATAAACAAAACAACAAAGAAAAATAACGACTTAAGAATAAGAATGACATCAATCTACACCGGTAGAACTGTACAAAAGTATTAAAAATCTGATATTCTAGATCCTGAGTTATACAGGTTGTTTCCAAAGTGATCTGCAATATTATTGTGGATGATTTTAGGACCAAAACTTCCTACAGATATGTGTGCTCAATGTTTCTGTTATATGTAAGTACTAGTAGTTCCTTTAGTCCTATTTCCCGGAGAAATTTTAGGATGTCAGCAGGCTTCAACTAAGGTAAATGTTCCTCTTCTATCCAGTAATCTCCCTTGTGCTGTGCTCTAGGATTCTGAAGTGCTGTGCAGTTGGAATGTATGTGGATGGAGGTTTCTTCTTCCATGCCACAAAATCTGCATTCTTCTTCCTCCACTATTTTGAGCCTTTTCAGGTGCCCATTCAGGCGACAATGTCCCGTTAGGATCCCTGTTAAAACTCTTAGCCTAGTTTTATTTTGACTTATGCATTCATATGAACCCAACAGGTTGTAGTCACCCAGAAGAGTCTTTGATTGTATAAGCCCTATCTTCTTTTTTTCTCGGCTTTACCCATTTCTTCCAATATTACATTGGGGCTGATTCCGCAAAAGGGTTCAGGCCCCCAGAAATGTATTTCAGTCCCCCTCTGCTAGTTCATCTGCTATTTCATTTACTTCTATTCTAGTGTGTCCTGCAATCCATAGTAAGCTGACTATATTGTTCTCGCCTAGTTCATTGAGTTTGTCTAGGTTTGTCTCGGTTATAACAAACGTCTACATTTAAAACCACAGAAAGATTAAGACAAGGAGTCAGTTCAGGTCCAAATATATTCATTTTACCTATATGGACGAAAGAAAAGTAAAAAAAAATCAGGATACATCGATCTTAACAAAGTATGAGTGTCAAAACAGGCGTTTGTTAATGATATAGTTATTTTTGCGAAAACTAATGAAGATTCGCGACACAATATAGAAACGTGGAATAGTACCTTGGAAAACGGGATTGTTATGAATGAAATCAAAACGAAAGTTACGGTTATATGAGAAGGGCAAGAGAAAATAGGTATAGAAATTGAAAAACAAATTATAGAACAACAATACTAGGGAATAACAATTGTTCAGAAAGGAATACAAGAAGCAGAAATTAATAATAGTATAGAACATTGTAATGAACCTTATGGATTCTAAAAAAATTGACTAAAAAACAATGAAACAAACAAAACATTTGAAAAAAATATTGAAAAATACCAAGCTAAAAATATTTAAAGCAATATGTAGGCCAATATTAATTAAAGGATGTGAAACGTAGGTGCTAAAACAAACACAGAAAAGCAAAATGCAGCCAGTTGAAATAAAATACTCAAGAAGAGTGGATAGTCATTTGGTACCGAATATTATTAGTTTTCGAAGCCTGGGAAAAATTATGGCCAAAGTAAATCTCACTCACAGTCAGAGCTCGTCGAGGGGGAAACCATACCAATAATACCAAAATTACCAACTTAAAATACCAAAAATTACCAGAAAATACCGACATTACAGCGCCGTATTCTTCAGGATGGTACAAAAACATGCCTATTGGGGTGAACATAATGTTTAACTGGATAAAAGAATCTGCAAAGATAATATAAAAATTAAAATCACCAACCATTCCACATGTTCAACTACAGTGTCTAACATTGTCAAAGAAATTGGATAATGAACGTCATTCAAATTTATTTAATAACCTCAGAGAAACTGGAGAAGTATCATAAACTTTCAGCATATCGGAACAAAACAATGTTGAAAAATCCTCCTCCCAATGGTACAACGTTCATAATAAATTGTATTTTTCATGTTCAAAACTTCAATGCATCCCAATTTTAATTATTCATTCAGTTTATATTGAATGACAAATCGCTCACAACAATACTTCATATAACTTTGGAAACGCCCTGTAGGTAGGTATATGGCAGTTTGTTAATTTTATTAAATAAATTCTTAAACTTATTCTCAACATTTCATATACCACCAAAGTAGTTCTATCCATTATAAAAAAAGCGACCAATAAAAAACCTAACCTTCATTCTACAACTTTGCTAACCCCTCTCGTCCTTATAAAGCATACCTGCTTTCCATTAATCAAACCCTAACAATTAACTTTATGAACCCATTACAATACGATTGTTCTATTCATCTTTCTCGCTCGTTCTCACTGTACTTCCCTTTTTCTTTTACTCACTCCCAGCCGCTTCCTTCAACTGGTAGTGTGCTGAATGCCCTTGAAGGTTGTTTTTTTTTTTCTTCTCTTTTGTACAATGGTTCGATCAGGTAACACTGTCTCGCTTTACGGTCCTTTGGATAAGATGAATGCAAAGACTGTAAAAATGAAGATGGTAGATGTTCAGTCTTTCGACTCAGAGGCGTAGCAAAAATATTTCACGTAGTAACAGTCATACGGTTAAATAGATTTTTTTAGTTTTCATGAATGAAATTCCTCAAGTTTGGATTAAAATTAAAAACAAACAGAAACTAGCTCTAATTTCATAGTGTACAGAAAATTTTCAAATTTAAAATGAAGTATAGCAATATAAAAATCGATAACAGTTTTTTGCAAAATTTCAACTCAATTTTCAAACATTTTAACACAAAATCCAAAAAATAAAATAATAATTCATTCTGTACTCAATATCAATATAGGATCTTAAATAACCAAAAATGCTTGAGAAAAGTGATCTTATCTAAAAAATTTGGTGTTAAAGCAGTTTATAAAGGTGAAACACAAATAAATCTTCAAATAAGATAAAGTAAACATTTTGGGGGGGCGTCCATAAATTACGTGCTGCGTTTTTGTGAATTTTTCGACCCCCTGTCTCCTCTTGGTGAGATATCGTAAGATTTTTCTCAACTCCCTCCCCCCATCCCTAATCTATTTGAACTGTTAACGTGTTGGATTATTGCTCGGATTATTGAGAGAAAAAACTCGAACTATTACATCGTTTTCTGCGAGAAAAATAATTACGTTATATTTGCCAATGCCCTTCCCCCTTTGTATGTATGTATGAGATGAGACCTAAAAGATCTATTGTGCTCCCTTACTTCTACATAGTTTCTGAGGAGAGTCTCAGAAACTAGTAGCTCCTTTAGTCCTATTTCCCGGAGGAATTTTAGGATATCTGCAGGCTTCACCTTAGGTAAATGTTCCTCTTCTATCTAGTAATCTCCCAGGTACTGTGCTCTAGGATTATGAAGAGCTGTGCAGTTAGAAAGTATGTGAATGAAGGTTTCTTCTTCCATGCCACAAATCTACATTCTTCTTCCTCCACTATTTTGAGCTTTTCCAGGCGACAATTTCCCGTTAGGATCCCTGTTAAAACTCTTAGCGCAGTTTTACTTTGACTTATGCATTCATTTGATCTCAACAGGTTGTAGTCACCCAGAAGAATCTTTGATTGTATAAGCCCTACTAGATCTTTCCAATGGTCAGATCTTCTCTTTTTCTAGGCTCTACCTATTTCTTCCAATATTATATTGGGGCTGATTCCGCAAATGGGTTCAGGTCCCCAGAAAGGTATTTCAGTCCCCCTCTTTGCTAGTACATCTGCTATTTCATTTCCTTCTATTCCAGTGTGTCCTGGAATCCATAGTAAGGTGACTATATTGTTCTCGCCTAGTTCATGGAGTTTGTCTAGGGATTCCCACACCATTTTGGAACTGATTACACAAGAGCTCAGTGCTTCAATCCCTGCTTGACTATCAGACCACCCTATATGAGATTTGGAAAGATTCAGCTTGATCCCCTCCCCCCTAGAAAACCTCACGTAATTAATGGACGCCTCCTTAATTGCTTTAGAACTGGGGTTCTCAAACTGTGGGTCGCGACCCCCAGGGGGGTCGCGTGATGTGTCCAGGGGGGTCGCGGGATAAGGAGGAAAAAAACAAATCAAATAGGAAATATGATCTTGTTTGGAATTACCCATTTTTTTTATGTCCGGATTGAGTTTTGTTATACACAAAAGAATGTCATTTTCCAGGGTCAAACGATTTCTTGATTTTGTTTTGATATTCACCATTATGGAGAAACCTTGTTCACAGTTATAAGACGTAGAAAATGGCATCTAAAGCACAAAAGCATTACAGCTTTTGTGGACAGTTCCGGGTATTGATTTTTAATACCTATCCAAAATTTGTCGATACAACCACTGTTAAAAGTGAGTTTTGCTGACTGATCACTTGAAATTTCGATCAGTTGATCATGTTGACGAGCAGTTAGCTCAGCTTTTGTTACGACTTGATCACTGAACGGATTGACTACCCACAAAACCCCACTCGTATCCTTATTTGGAATGTAATCTGTCAGCTGTTCAATCAAACCCTCGAGATGAGAAGATACTAGGGGGGTCGCCGAAATACTAGGTCTAAAAAGGGGGTCGCAGTGTCAAAAAGTTTGAGAACCCCTGCTTTAGAAATAAAGTTACTTCATTGAATCATAGTATTATCATAAGTAAGGAATAAAAATGAGATATCTCAGTTGTTTATTTATTAGATCAATTTTTTATTCTTGTGACGAGAACCTTGTAATTTGTGTTCTATATTTATTGTGAATATTCAATTCCCTGTATAATTTGATAAAAGAGGAAGAATTCTTGGTTAAAGGGTTTAAATGCGGCGGCCTCGAATTGCGGACCGATTACCTGATTTTAATAATTCCGTACTCGAACTGCGGACCAAACCAAGAAGACCCCTCTTTTAAAAACCATGAATTGCGGACTAAGCCTTCCTCACAAATACGTACATCAAATTGCTATACACTCAAATCTATTACGGAAAATGAGGATGCAGCCTTCCTCACAAATACGTACATTAAACTACTACATACTCAAACCTATTACGTAAAACGAGGATGCAGCCTTCCTCACAAATACGTACATCAAACTACTACACACTCAAATCTATCATAGAAAACAAGGATGCAGTCCTTCTCTTTCGACTTGGTCCGCAATTCATGGGTCATTAAAAACACATGACAAATTTTGAAAATCATTTATGGTTTTTGGTCCGCAGTTCATGTACGCCCTTTAAATGAATTGAGAAAATGGCAACAAGTGGAAATAAAGAACATAAAAAGAGCGAGACTACTCTAAATTACAAAAGATACAAGAAGTTTTTATCGACATCTATAATAATGTCTTTGTTTTTTTCTTCAGCAATTTTATCCTTAATTGGAAGAAAGAAACTCTAATCTGTTTTTGACAATATATAGAAAACAAAGATATTCAGTAGAAGAATCTACATCAAGAAAAATAGTATAAGTAACAAAATTTTCGTACTTCTTTAAAGACAGTACCAACTAATTTCTAATATTCATCGACTTTCAGCTTCTCTTCCTTGTTGTCGTTTAGTGTTTCATACCTGTGTTATCGCGACAACTTAATCCTCTGCTTTCACAATAGTAAAGTGTAATTTTAGATGCCATAAAGAGAATTATTGTCCTTTTTTCAACATCTACAACTACATCTAGAATGAAACAGTCCGGGCAAAAATTTCTAGTATTGAAATCAACATTGCAATGATTCATTATGTTGTTCATAGTAATAAGGAAGCTCGCTTAAGATTCCATAACACGCGGAATCTAATTAACATGAAATTATCAATGAAAGAACATTATATTATGTATATGATCTCAATCATGTCATCTGGTGCGTATCATAGTCTGGTTTTGACCTCTCCTCTCTTCGAATTATATCAATTACACTGACCGGATGTATATTAAAACTATTTACTCACGTCTCGTTAGTATATTTACGTCCAGAAAGGAACAGGAATGGACTGGTATAGTTTAGTTCAAAATATATCATTGGATTGTACTGTAACCTGATATTCAAAAAGTTTCAAACTTAATAATATTTTTATTTATTGGCAAATGGAATTCAGTTGGATGTTGCTCACTACATTTTTCTATTGTACTGGATGAGCCTAAAGTGGGAAGAGATTATTAAATTTAACCTGTCCGGAGTTGGTAATTTGGTCCCTAAATATGACCTCACAGGTATTTAGGAGGTAATTTGGTCCCCGTGGCCGGCAGGTATAATATTACTTACAAGTAATCTGGTCCCTATAGAATAAACATATACCTATATAGTTTCTCTAAGTTGTGTAAGTACGCTAAGTACTTAAGGGGTACTTTGACAAGTATAACGCAAACACTGGTATCTAAATAATAGAGAGAAATGAAACAAAATTTTTATTTAGTTTTTATTTACTACTATTTAATAAATGTTATTAAACTATGCAAATGTCAAAATTTGATACATTTGAATGATACACATGCTAGAAAATAAAGTATGTCTATCTCGCGGTTTGGTATCTCTCAATGATATTTTCAATAAATTTCTGGCGATTTCTAACACTAACGTCTCTAACTTTAGGTTTTAAATGTAAACTTTGCAATTTAACATAAGTTTCAATTTGAAATTCATACAATTTTTCAAGAAATGTTATTAAATTAGGATGTGCTTTGTAGAAAGAGTCATTGAAAGTTCGATGAAAAGCTTCGCACGCATTTGTTGTCCGAGTTAGATCTGCTGAATTTTTGGCCCACATTGTAGGCGGAAAATGATTTCGATCAAATAATCTGAATACTTTTCCAACCTTGTATCGTCCGGTCTGTTTTCATTTAATTCGAAGGCAATGCAATCACCGATTTTATCAGGATCCAAATAAGTTCAAAAGTTGAATTTAACCAACGGCTTATATCACTGTTCGCGTCATTGTATTCCGAAAGTAGGCCAATTGATTTAATTTTTCGAAACCATATGCCTGGGCAAGATGGAACCGGCAACCAATTATTTCGGCGGAAGGCAACACTTCCCGATCCGCTTTATGAATACCCATCTCAAAATCACACACAACTTGATTGATTGCTAAAACAATATTGATTCCGGAACACTTATTCAGAATCATTAGAAATAGTTTTTTGTACCTCTCGGATGTCTTGTTTGGTAAAAGACAAACCAACAGTGGTATGTAATGTCCGATTAAAAAACCATGAATAGTGAACATTTGACAAAAATATTTGGTACATAAATCAAATGTACCGTCAACGTAGATGCGTTCTGATTTTTCCAGATCTTCGAGATTTGTTGTGCACGTAAAAACAATAATATTGCTTGGCAAGCAATTGATAAAAAGATATTGTTCGTCTTGAGAAGTTCTTACGTTGATCGAATTCAATACTTGATGTACGTCGTTAATATTCGTGGGGAGAGCGGGTATTAACTTACATATTTTTTCTTATGTACTCGACATCTTGAGTTGTCAAAGTTGCTGGTAGATTTTCTTTCAATGCTGAGCGAATAATTTTTGATGGTATTTTTCGGAAACATCTTCCGACGAAGGTTTGGTTACACAAATTGCACTACATTCACCAAGTGTATAAACACATGCTTTGCACTTTCAGTTGGTACATTTCCAACAAGTTTCGTCTGCAGTTTTCAATTTTTTATGTAAACTATACAACATTTAATTGTATTTTCATTACGGGGGAGAAATTACTGGTCGGATTTATTTTATTGCCAGAGTACCAGAGTATTAACGTAGGTAGCGGGGACCAGATTACCTGAAACCAACCTGTCATATCAATCAATGGGATTAATTATGTGATAGTATGGAGCTAAATTGCAAAAAATGGATTGCGTTGCACCAGAGAGGGAATGTGTATTTTGTATGATTGACACAGTCAAAAACCTGAACGAAATCGCAAATTACTGTAACCGTACCTAAAGATTGAGGAAAAATATTTCCATTAAAACAAAAAGTTGGAACTAATTATGGCACAAATCTTTTCAATTTTATGTTGATACCATTCCTGTGGATCGACCATTTGAAACGAGTCCTTCAAGGAACTTGCGAAATATCCATTAGATGATCTTTTTCTCCGAAAGTATAATTCAAATAATACGGAAAAGGGATTAAAAATCATTATTATTGATATTCTAAGAAAATATGTTTATACAGTTTCCATTTAAAGGAATGTAGTGGGTACTGGTCTGTACTGGCGGGAGACATAATATTATCAAGTTTTTATAACTTATCGAATAAAGGCAGTAATAAATTATAGAAGTGTTAATTAAATACGTATTAAGATATGGAATTATTCAATCATTATCATTTAAGAAATATTAAAAGCTACTTTGTGATTAAATCGACTCAGTCTCGTTTCCAGTAATTTTATGTAGAGGCAAGACGATATAAAAATTATGACTCTTTTCATGCTTTTTTATAAAAATAAAATTTTGAAAAACACTTACCATAGCCGGACACATCAAAATAATGGAACTGTAAATAAAAAAATGAGTTAATAACAATAATTTCATTTGATATAATCACTTTGAAAGTAATTTTTGGTAAAAATATAATAATTTTAAAATTTAAATTACATAAAATGATAAAAAAATAAAGTACACGTCACTGACATCATTCTTTTAATAAACATGGTGATATTATACAAGTTGCGTCAAATAGTAATTTTTCTCCCATTTTAATTTGGACCGTTACTCCCTGTATATAGTTACTTAATCCTGATTTACAATTTATTATGTATACTTTATTCCAAGGTATTTCGTTTTGACTTGCCAACATGATTGATTCAATACCAAAATGCCTAATAAGATTATTTTACAACTGAAATGTTTGGCTGGTAAAATAATATTTGAGACTGTAGCAAGATTCCCAACGTGGCAACTGCGCTTTTTGGGTGGCCCTTTGAACTGTCCGTTGGACTCGTTGGAGTAGCTAATTGCTAAGTTCGGTAGAGTGAACACGCCAAACTTTTCTGTCAATAATTTGCAAATAGACTATACTAATTTTATTTTCTTTTCAACATCGTAAAAGTGTCAATTCTAAACAGGTATTTATTAACGAAACTACTTATAAAATTTTCTACATAATAAATTTTCTCTTTTATTTGAAGTAAAATTCTAATGAATATTAAGTATGTATGTTTATGTTTTTGTGACGTAAAAATAAGCAACACATGTTACTCGTAAACGCGCTATAACTGTTCATTTCGTTCAAGATTAAGAGTACTTGAGTGGTAAGAGAATTATGACACATTACAACAACTATGCTATAAAATTTTCAACTTATGTTGAGGTGAAAAGCTTTATTATCAAGAGGTTTGGCTTTATATTATGGAAAAAAAGGTAGAACGTGTCGCGGGACACACGGTAGGAACTTTAGTTTCTTTTAAGCAAAAGTTATGTAATACATCTGACGTTATAGATGAACAATTTACATATTCTTTGGTGGTTGAGTAGTAAGCACACCAGACTCTCACGCGGTAAACCCGGGTTCGATTCCCCGCGAGGAATTTTTTTTTATTGTTAATTTTATTTTTAAATAATCATTCTGCTTGATATTAATAACGACAACAGGTAGACGTTTGAAATATTTAGCAGAATATTCATTATTATAGATAATGGTACGGTACCCTCCATGAGGGAGTCCGACTGGCAACATCTACTTATAACAGCATCGTATATTTAAAAAAGGAAACCGTAGCATTATACAAATTGGACATTCGTTTACCACAAAATTAGTGGAAACATAAAATTGAATTGTTAAATTTTTAATTTGAAGTTATATTACAGTTTATAGAAATTTTAATTTTCTAGATTTTTTCCTAAGTGGGTCGTAGAAAAAATATGCTGCTCGACTCGTGTGGATTGTCCATATCGCACTTGAACGATTGAGCACTTCGCCTACGGCGTCGTGCTCCATCTTCGTCCTCGTGCGATATGGCCATCATATCCACACTAGTTGCACAAACTACAATTTCTTTCAAAATATGCCCTTTTACATTTAAAAACTACCTGCCAAATGTCAAATCAATTTATCCATCCATTTTAAAGTTATCGAATTAAAACATTCAAGTTTTCAAAATTTCAACACCCTGTATTTCGAAAAGTAGCTAGACCCCTTAATCGCGCAAAAAAAATTATGGAAATAATAGTAAAAATGTATCCGAACAAATTCAAGTAGATCACTAGCACTGCGAATATTACCAGCTTTGCATAGAATTTCAATATAGCATCGGTGGTTCAGTGGTTAGAATGCTCGCATTGCACGCGGGCGGCCCGGGTTCGAATCCGGGTAGGAGCATATTTATTATTATGAATCGCTGCTTCGTAAACGAGAGAGAGACTAAGGAGGCACAAGCACGCAAAAGCAAGGCACATAACGAAGCAATGTAACATAACGTAGCGTAACGTAACGCGTAACGGTCAGATCTTTTGCGTCGCGACCCCTGGTCGCTCAAACATAACCTGGCGTAAAGAACTAAAGTTCCAAAAAATTAGTAAACGGTTCAATAAAGATATGTGTAGGTAAATATACTAAATTTCTTGCAGTATAATGATTTAAAAATCTGTGAAAACCAGTTTAGTTTAATTTTGAGGTGGGACAATAGCTATGTCAGAACTTGATTGCTCAAAATTATGTATCATTTTAATAAACTATCTGTAGTAAGAAGTGCTTCAGAAGCTTTGTCTGAACTGTACTGCACCTACCTACTTTATTTCTAATTCCCTTTTTATCTTTACCTACAATGGGATTAAAATAGATAAAATAGAAAGTGGGGATTTTGGAGATCTTCCGGGAAATAAATCTAATTTATATTTTAGTATCTAAATATTACCCTCTACGAATTACAGTTTACTGTACAATAAGAGGTTTATAAACTTTTATTACTAAATCCTTAAGACCAGATGCCAATTTCACATATTGTGAAACGCTCTTTACAATAAAACTTTTGGTTTTCCACTCTGTTTTATAGATCCTGGAATTGGAATTTTGCCTTTTATTACCCCACAACATCAGTAAACAGATTATAAACTTGTAGATGTAGTGAGACTGGTGTATAAAGTTAAAGGTCATTGTTATTGTTTCCATGCTTGGGACCAGCTTCAAAGACAGACACTCTAAGAACTTTTATCTCAACTTTGCAGGCGATTAAGGCTACTTATATACATGGTGTAATAGAGAACAAGGTGTGCTTCCACGGAAGAGGAGTTTCCTTCATGTTACGCGCACCTTTTAAAACGCTGTCATATTGTCAATCATATATTATGGCATACTTGAACGGATTTAAGACACGTTTCTCTTTTCCCGACGGTTTTTTGTGTGTTCCTTGAAGTTTTTAACACAGTACCTACTTATTGTAAACAAAATAGTGTAAAAAAATTTTTTGTGTCTCTCCCAGGAAAATCCCGGATTCACCCTAGTTAACAGACATCTAAAAGTGAATAAACGTTAAATTTTGTTTCATTTTCCCATCGTTTACACTGCACTGTTTACTTATACTCTCGTTTTCATACATTCTTTGTCTTAAAAATTATATAAACAAGCTTAAAATCAACATTTTTTCCTCTCTTTTAAAAAATTAATACATCAGCAATGCTTTGTTTCACAACAATATTATTTTTACTCAACTAAATCTTTACCTCGATGAAAAAAATGAACGTTAAAAAGGAATCTGCCGATTTGACCTTTTTTTTTCTCCCATCCATAAACAATTATATTTGTTATTATAAAGACCACGCACATGTGACGCCGTAGGCTTATCTCGAAAAGTATCTTATTCAGGAATATGACCAGCACGTTAACGACAAGTTAGCCAGGACGATAATAAAAATATTTATTGGCATAGCGCGGCGGAATATCAAAGAGAAAAAGGATGGATAATGAACCAACCATTCACAATTCTCGACCTTGCTGCTTCGAACACCGTCTTGCTTGTATTTATTGGAAAAATTAAGAATATATATACAGCATTGATCGTGATTTTCATATTAACCAGCAGGTGGAGAAAATGTTTTTTAAGAAGGAAATATTATCACGATATAGAATACTTCACTATAACATTTCAATTAAAACACTGATATCTACATTATAAACATTTTTTTTAATGATGAATTTTCATAGAGTGGCATTGTGGCATTTTGGTCAGGATTTTAGAACAATAGTTATTTGTTTTACTAGGCATTAAATCTGCTTTTCTGCCGTGTGAAACATATAATTTTTTCTTCAAATTTGTTCCAATTCCACGCAAAATCGACTTTTTCATATTTAAATTGCGTTTCATTATCAATATCCAAATAACTAAATTATTTTATCAAAGGTAACTGGGCCCTGCGTTACTATGTTTACCGCTGATGACGTTTGTTGAATATGTTTGTTTACTGTTTACTTTGTCATTGTCAATTTTGAAAAATTGTCATGTTAGAAATGGATTTACTTCAAAGTGAGGATGAATTGATGCAATTAACACCACCTGAGATAAGAGACCAGATTGGAAAAATCAAGAACTGTATATGAACTCACATACAGCAGATTCATGGAATATAGACAGAAGAAAAATATAGGATCTTTCTCTGAAAATGTGCTGATTGTCTATTTTTCCGATCTTTAAAAAAATGAAGCCTTCAATGTTATGGTCTACCTATTCGATGTTGAAAGCTACCCTGAACATAAAAAATAACATTGATTTGACAAAATACCTGAAGTTGCGGGCTTTTTTGAAACGCCAGTCAGACGGTTTAATGCAATAAAACCAGTTTATTATCATCAGCATCATTTTGAGTTTTCTTAATGTCATTGTCAATTTTAATAACCAGTTTGATTTAAATTATTATTTGGAAGGTTGCCTATCAACAAACTTTTTCTGCCTAGGCATTAAAAGCACAACTTCTAAGCCTGCCAAGTGTCATTAAAAGGCCGCTTTTAATGTAATTTGGAGAAAAACATTTTTTTAAATCTTTTTTCTTATATTCTGTAATATTCTGGAACAAACATCTGTATTTGTAAAGTAGGAAGGGTGAGTATAGGCTCTCCCCAAACTGAGTGTAAGAAAAACCTTTTATACATTTTATCGATATGAAATTAATTTCTAGATCGCATTACTGTAACATTTTCATGGAAAAATTGATTATTTTGTAGGCGAATGATAAATTAAGCGCTAAAAGTAACCATATTATCAGTAAAGTATGCCCGGTTTATGTTTTCGAAGTTAGGGACCTCTGAATTGAGCTTGTTTTACTTTTTATTATTTACCAATATTATATTATTGTGATTATGTAGAGCAAGCCACCATAGTTTGGGAGTTTAAATAAAAACTATAAAAGATAAAGAAATAAAATTTTGTTCCACGTATCGCCGAGGAGGATAGAAAATATGTTGTCAGAATTACTACTTTATTACGTTATTATGACGTCGTTGAAACGGTTTATTACGTCTTTCTGTCCGCCACGGCAACGTTTTCACGACGTTGTAGTTACCACAAATGTGTTCCCCACTTTGGTAGTGGTTACGTGTTAACGACGTATTTAGAACGTAACAACGACTAGTAAAAATGACTTGAAGGTTGACTAAATAGTCAGTTTTACGGTTTTACGACTTGAAATGTTAGTTGGGACAGCACACTTAGGCCACATGTGACCCATTATACATCCTCCCGAAGAGTTGTCCTCCTGGGTCATCGTCCATCCTGTCCTTCCCAGGAAGGAGGACAGGTCACTAGGAGACATCTTCTTTATATCGGCAGGTGTAGGCCAAGACTCACCGAACCCACACTCTCTTATTGACTATAACTCCGGACATTCGCCTAAGACATGCCTGACAGTTTCATCTTCCTGTTCACACATCCTGCATAGAGGTGTGTCCACTAGCCCCACAGTATGGAGGTGTTTCCTTAGTTGACAGTGGTCAGTCAGATATCCTACTGTTAAACGCCAGCTTCCCAGGGTCGCCCAGGGTGGTCCTGGCAAGACTGCATCCTTTGATTCCATCCCATCTCTTAAGGGATTGAGCATGGCATGTAACGTTTTGAACAAACTTATTAACTTATTGTATTGTCATCGGTACTTGTGTACAAAGTAATATTCCTCCAAGCGCCTTGGCAAATTTTGAACAATATTAATTCAAAAAATTAATTACTTAGGGCTAGATTAAAATGTCTTTGTTTTATATATTTCTGATGTCTTCCACAAACAAAACAACATATCCATGTATAAATATATAGCCGTTAACATCCCTCGCTGCATTCATATGAAAACTTAAAGGATTAGGGATTTATTCGCCCTATCTACCAAGAAATATAACTTATATTTGTTATGTGGTTATTTTTATAACACTCCATGTTTGTTTGAGACCTTGAAAAACATCCTCATACCGACTTCCTATCAGCTGTTCTTTTACCACCGCTATAATAATCACCCATATGACTGGGAACATTTTTAATATAAGTTGTAGGTCTTTAAGGTTCATTGAAATTTTTTCTTGACAAGATTTTTTATTCTATACTGCAATTAAAGTAAAGTAATAGAGATTGTTTGTTATTCAAAATGAGTTTTATGATTCTGTATCTGTAAGATTTTGAACCCACAGTACTTAGGTCACAATTGGCCCATTGTGCATCCTTCTGAGGTTCAGACTTCCTTCTAGCTCGTCATCCAGCCTACTTGTTTGAAGTAGGCGATAACGTCGCCGGAAGTAAGCTCCCTCATGCTGGCTTGTGTTAGCCTGTTCTTTCTAATACAGAGAGTGTCGGACATTCACAAAGAATGTGTTCGACAGCCTCATCTTCCTGTTCGCATCCTCTACAAAGTAAAGTGTCAGACAGACCCAGTCTGTAGAGGTGTTTTCGTAGGTGGCAGTGACCGGTCAGAATACCCGTGGCTGTCCGAAGGTTCTGTCTGTTCATAGTCACGTATTTTTTGGCTACTTTGCTGTCCGGATACTGCAGCAGTTCCTTGGCAAGCCTGCAACCTTCTGCATCGTCCCATCTACCCTTAAACTTTTCAAGGAAGTGTTCCTTTATTAGGTAAATCAAAAGGTTTGTTCTCACAAGAATCACAGGCAGTCTTTGACAATCCGGATTCGGCGCAGAGACGCTAAAGTGTTCTCGGGAGAACGATTTAGAGTCTTTGCGCCGAATCCGGATTGTCAAAGACTGTCTGTGATGCTTGTGAGAACAGACCTATAGCCGACGCCGACAGACCAATGAAAGTGCCAGGCCCCAAGAGTTTCTGGGAGGCTGCTTTCCTGGCTAGTGAGTTCGATTTACTGTGGCCCTTGATCCAGCCTAGAGTGACTTCGTTGTTGCTACAGGCTTCGATCATGGACAGGTGACACTCCAGTACTAGGCCTGATGTGATACTTGGTCTGTTCAGGGCTAGTAGTGCTTGTCTACTATCCGTAAGGATGTGAACTTTATTACCTGTGGTGTTTCTTTTGGTAATCTCTTTTGCGGAGATGTAGATAGCAGTGAGCTCTGTTTGAGCAACGCCAACATTAGAGCCCATCTCCCATTCAATGTTAGATTCAGAGATCTGAAGTAAATTTCATATCCTGAGCCCATATTGGTTTTAGAGCCATCCGTGAAGATGCGGATTGCGCCTTCTTCTGATGTGTCTTGTGTGTTATATTTAATGAATAGGGCCTATGATGGAAGGCATATTGTGGTTAGATTGCACATATTCTTAATAAGACGTCCAGATTAGATGAGCAATGCATTTACAATACCAGACTTACACTTTTTTTATTTAATTTATTATTTTGAATACTTCGAGCAACAGTAAACTATCAAATCTACAATTCCCCACGTTCCCTTAAAACCGCCGTTTGTCTTCCAATTGTACCGACTGTTGTAAAACAAAAACCGGAAGTAACATGACATCCCTTCTGGCATTTTTGCACTCCTTGTTCCGGTTTTAAAATACATGTAAAGAGACCAGCTAGGGTTATAAAGGAAGTATGACAATTATAGGCGCTGAAAAAAAAACGTTAAAGTCTTAGTGTAAAAAATAATACCCTATTATTATTATTATGTTCATTTAGTAGAAAGTTGTATTCCACAGGGTCTTCACATGAAAATAACATTTATTTTTATATATTTTTGGGTTACAGCCGTTGAAATATCTCTTTTTTATTTATTTGTATGAATTTCTGGGTTATTTTTGGAAATTTCCAGGATGTGTATGGAATAAAGAACATTTTTTGCTGTTCCCTAATTAAAAAGGTAACAAATGCGTCCAGCTGTTAACTTTTCTTGCCAGTTTCATATTCATCGGCAGGGTATTTGTAAATTGCCCTAAAGACTACTCAAATTGAATCAACCAATCAATTATAAAAGCCACTACTTCCTGGAACTGGTTAAAACTGGTTAAAAAATTGTTCTAATTAGGTGAATGACGCATTTGTTTTGATTGCAAGTTTTAAACAAATTTTAATTGTTTGAATTTCAAATGCAAATTTATGCTTTGACATTGAGACATTATTACACATAGTTTATTTTCCTTTTAAATAATTTTACTTTAAATCTATATATTTTTTTCAATGTATTTGTTTATCACTTCAGTTAAACAAACAATTTCCTCAACGCCAAATTGAAACAAGTGTATGTTTATTTTCAGCTAAAAACGTGTTAAATGTAAACATCGTTTTCTCTCTTTAAATTTTAAACTAACAAGCTCAGGCCAAGGTCCTCTCTCTTGAGTGTTTATTTGACAAACCCATTCATACAATCACTAACATGCTGGCATGGGCTTGGTCGTATTTTTTACCACTCAAAGTGTCAGCCTATGGCAGAATTTATTTAACAACAGGTTTAACTAAATTAGGAAACCAAATTGTATACAAGAACACTTTTAATTTACGTCCGATTGTCTGTTACTTTATTAGAATAATTATTCCAGATATTTACATCTGTTTATGGTGATGTTGAACTTTGTATGCGAAATTATTAAGTAGTTTTCATATAGCGGAACTTCTTTTATGTAACAACTGGTGTTATATAAGTATTCTGAAGAATAATAGCCTCCCAGATACTTGCAGGTAGTACCAATCCACTGTAGGATCGGTAAACGGAATGGATAACAACCTAAGAAGGGTTAAATCTCATTCTAATGCCCGATTTCACCAACCGTTTTCTGAAGTTAGGTAATACCTTAATCGGATTTAGGTATATGCTTGGAGTTGGTCATCAAAAAGCAGGAAAAAAAGAAGAGGGAGGTAAATCCTCTTCTATCCAGTAATCTCCCAGGTGCTGTGGTGTGTGTGGATTCTGAAGTGCTATGCAATTGAAAAGTATGTGGATGGAGGTTTCTTTTTCCATGTCACAAAATCTGCATTCTTCTTCCACCACTATTTTGAGCTTTTTCAGGTGCCCATTCAGGCGACAATGTCCCGTTGAGATCCCTGTTAAAATTCTTCGCGCAGTTTTACTTTGACTTATGCATTCATTTGATCTCAACATGTTGTAGACACCCAGAAGAATCTTTAATTGTGTAAGCCCTACTAGATCTTTCCAATGGTCAGATTTTCTCTTTCTTCCAATATTACATTGGGGCTGATTCCGCAAAAGGGTTCAGGCCCCCAGAAATGTATTTCCTTTTTGCTAGTTCATCTGCTATTTCATTTCCTTCTATTCCAGTGTGTCCTGGCTGGAATCCATAGTAAGGTGACTATATTGTTCGAACCTAGTACATTGAGTTTGTCTAGGCATTCCCACACCATTTTGGATCTGATTACACAAGAGCTCAGTACTTCAATGGATGCTTGACTATCCGACATTATGATAATCCTTTGCCAGAAGAAGTAATTGAACTAATATTGATCTATAATTCAGAAGGTAGGTCAATTATCACAGAAATACTCGGTTAACAATGGCTAGAAGCTTCAAAAATGTAGTGTGGAGCCTCCAAGACAACCAATCTCGATCAAAAGCCTTGGAATGTTATAGTAAGAACCCTAAAGTAACTACCATGCTGCTACCAGGTCACTGAAGATTAGGATGCAGATAGTTCTGACAAGAAGAACGCTAAGTAAAGGAGGTATTACATAAATAGAAAATAATTAATTTTAAGAGGATAACAGTGAAAACTATAGACAAAACAATGTAACTACACTTGAGAAAGGTGAGAATTACACCTCAAAAACTACACAAAATAATTTTAATTCAAAATAGAAATTTCTGGAAAGTTTACCTGGTTTATGTAACATAAAATTGATTTCCCATTGAACACCTGGTGGTTAGTCGTCAACCATTCGTACTGATATGTGGTCAGTTACGTTAAAAACGTAAAAACTTGGGGTTGTTGCTTCTATATCCTGTGGGTAGCAGGTGTAAGTAACGTTTCGATATTATTAAGTGTATTTTTACTATGTGAATACTGTGAATTTTCAAAAAGGAAAGTTTTATTAGTGATAATATTATTGTATTAATCTTTAATTTGTGGATTTGTCACTGGCACTGGCGATCTCTTCTACAGCAACTATTGGCCATATGATTTATTACAATTGGCCCATTATTTATATGATTGCCGTCAAAAGCGAAGACGATATTCTTTGAGACAAACTATACATTGTCCAATAAAACATCGCTCGACTAAATCTGCGTAAACTCATTTCTTGGTAAAAAATACGTCAGATTTCCTTCCAATATATCTAACAAAATGACAAGACGTCGTCATAAATACTGAATTGTTAAAAAAAATATGAGATTTTTGCTGTGCGTATCGGAATATCGCATAACAAGATATTTTGCTAGGAGGAGTTCCGAGAAATCCTCGTGAATCATAAATGATTTCGAGCACGTGTTGAGAATGCGCAAATTGGAACATATGTTGGAATCTTTTCCGTGCCATATGCTACTGTATTATTCCACGTTGTTTTGCAAATCTATTTTATTTTTGTTTGTTTGTTACGTAGGAAGGCCGTTTAAATTGTAGAATTTACAAACAATGGAAGTAGAGTTTGACGGGGAAACAAGAATATTGTTTCTCGGTTGAAATTTATTATACCCACTCTTTCCGGTTGAATTATTCCTGTAAATTGGGATTGTACGAGGATGTATTGATATCTAGTTAACCTAGACCTGTTCCATGCATAAACAAAATATTGCGTTACCATAGCAACGAACAATAACTCATTAGAAGTGTCAGTGTGAAGTTGGACGCCAAAAAAATGTAAACCAGAGTTACGCAATAAATTAAAAGGAAAAAGATGTCCAGCGAAATTGTGAAAATTGGAGTATCGAGCCATCATCAAAAGGGTTAAGAGGTAAGCAGATCTACGAAGATATGCTTAATACCCTTGGTGATCAATGTCCTTCGTCATCTCCAAAACCTAAGAAGTTTCGTGTCCAAAAATCTGCTGGAAGAGTTCTTGCTTCAGTTTATTGGGATTGCCATGGAATAATCATGATTGATTTCTTGGATAAGGGTAGAACAATAACCGGAGATTACTATTCGACATTACTGACCACTCTACGGGGAAAAATTAAAGAGAAAATACGCGGAAAGCGTTTTTGCAGGACAACGCCCCTGCACACAAATCTCATGTTGCCCTGCAAAAAATTCATGATTTAGGGTTTGAATTACTAGAACACCCCCCTTATTCACCAAATTTGGCTCCGTCCGACTATCATCTCTTTCCTTAACTGAAAAAAAGTTTGAAAGGTCGTAAATTTTCTTCCAACGAGGAGGTAATAAATGTTGTGGACTTCTTATTTGCAGAGCAAGAAGAAACATATTTTGACATTGAAATTTTGCTTGGTTCTATAGTAGGCTGAGAATTTTTCAATATACATAATAATATGTATTTTACTGTAAATAAGTTTTAGTCTATGCAATAAATCTACATAACACAGAAAAACACTCAAGGCCTGGCCTAATTCAAGTCTAACCTGTTCAAAGCGTTGGAGAAGTATTTCATTTGATTTTAGTGAAGAGCTAGATTCAGAGAAAACGACTTTACTTTTATATTTATTTTTCTACCTGAAATCTCCATTATTTAAAAAGACAAACCAGATTCTTTGTAAAGGACTTGGGAAAGAGGAAGTGATCTGTTCCATACACAATTCATGATCCTGTCTTTTGGCATTTAATTTGTTACAATTGATAGAGACTCGCTTTTTCAAAAAGGTACCTCTAAGGAAACGTTTCTTTTTATTTTCCTTTAAATTGTCTTTATTATTTTTATAGAAGTATTTTTCAAGATAAACTGAAGCCTACTGATATCAAAATTCCTACATCTGTATCTGTAGAGTAGGGAGGGTGAGTGCAGGCTCACAGCACTTGTACATCCTCACGAAGTGTTGTCCTCCTAGGTCATCGTCCATAATGTCCTTCTCGGGAAGCTGGACAGGTCACTAGGAGACATCTCCTTTTATATCGGCAGGTGTAGCCCAAAACTCACCGAACACACACTCTCTTATCGACGATAACTCCGGACACTCGCATAAGACATGCCTGAAAGTTTCATCTTCCTGTTCACACATCCTGCATAGAGGTGTGTCCACTAGCCCCATAGTATGGAGGTGTTTCCTCAGTTGGCAGTGGCCAGTCAGAAATCCTACTGTTAAAAGTAGGTTTTTCCTGGTCATCGTCAAATATTTCTTCGGCGCCAGCTTCCCAGGGTCGTCCAAGGTGATCCTAGCAAGACTGCATCCTTTGATTCCATGCCATCTCTTTAGGGATTGAGCATGGGTGTAACGTTTGGCTAGTTCCGCAATTGTCGAAGTCGTTAGGCCGTAGTGTCACTGGGTCCTAAAATTTTTAGTCCAGCCGCTTCCTTGGCTAAAGAATCGGCAATGCGATTTCCTTTACTCCTGTCGTGCCCTTTAACCCACCTCAGGATAATATTGTTATCTGCCGAGGCGTTAGCTAAATCTTGGTGGCACTAGCCCCGATATAACACGTTGTCTGTTCAGGGCTAATAGGGCATGTCTACTATCAGTGCAGATCGTTATGTTTTTGCCAGAATTCCCACATAGATACATTACAAATCAAGTAAATATAAATTTTGTAAAAAAATGTATACAATTATGATTTGTACTGGGCTATAGCTGCAAACAGGTTAGGAATCTAAAATCTGTTTTGTTAAGTCGGAAGGAAACACCGAGAAGTTTATTCAACTCGATATTTGAGGACCGGTCCTATTCTTGTGTTGGTAGATCAGAACGGAAGATATTGCTTCTCGGTCTTTGGAATTTTTGATTGATTTTCTATGTCTTAATCTTCTTAAGATTTCTCGCTAGGGGAGTGTTAATTCAATGGGTAGAAAAAGGCGAAAGGCGGGAATAATTAATCTTTGATTTATATTTTTCAACTTAAAATGCGAAAATATGGTAAAATATTTTGTGACAATTATAAGAGACAAACTTTATGGCCCTCCCAAATTTTTGTCAAAAAATGAACCCTATCAAAAAGTTCATAGTACGCCCTCGATGAAGAACTTTTTACATTAATCCCTTATTAATATTATATAAAAAAGGAATCGCCACCTACTATGTATCACTTGCTAGGAGAAGAGTACAATACGGAAAATTTGGTGGCTTATCTACGTGCTATTCAGATTCTACACAATAGTTATTTACGTAACTATACTTGATTTGAAATTGGTTGATAGTAATAAATCATTAAAATCCGTCAAACACGTATACAAAGTGGTCCACCTAAATTGCCAAGTTTTAAATATTATATACATTGAAAGTATAGACCCTTTTGCATTTATTAAACTTTCCATTCCTATAGATCTGATAAGGGCGTCGAATACAAAGCTTAACCTGAGGCTCGAACAATAAGCGGTAGGATTCTACCTGTGATGTTTTGCACTCATGCACGTGCTTTCGGGTGGGTTTAAGTTTATATTAAACACAATAATTATATAATTTAGTGAACATTCGGATGTGTGGCATAATTTGTTACCCTTGTATTTGAATAAATATAATACTAATAACAATAAAGCAACCAATAAACAAGTAAATTTGGAAAAATGTTTCTATTTGAAATTCTATAAAATTTATAGTACCTAAGTCATTACATTTCTTCGCTTTAAATTAATCATCATCAGAAAATGAAATATCTGAGGGACTGTCTTCTTCCCCTAAATTGATAATAAGTGGTTCGACCGTTTTCTCCAGTAAACTATCCAATTGCCACATTTTTTCCTCCTCCTTTATTACATGCTCTATACATCTTTGCCACTTCCCCGCGTTGACTTCTTGAAGCGCTTCTTCAAAGAGTTTTTGAACATCACTCATTTTATAAGTGGTATTTTTTCTAGCCACATAACCTTTCACATGAGCCCATACCAGTTCGATCGGATTTAATTCGCAATGGTAGGGGGGGAGCCGAAGCACTATTATATTTTGTTTTTTGGCCATTTCGTCAACAACATATTTTTGAAACCGATGTTTATGGGTGTTTACAATTGATAGCAACTCCTTTTTAACCATATTGTCCTCAAATTGTATTTGTTTCTCCACAAGCCACTCGATAATTTTTGCTTTTCGCCAAGCAGTTGTAGGCATCTTCTCCAATCTTCTGGAGTGATACGGAGCGTTATCTAACACAATGACGGAGCCAGGTGGAATCAGCTCTATCATTTGTTCGAAATACTCCTCAAAAACATTAGCATTCATATCCTCGTGGTAATCGCCTGTACGAACTGATTGGAATGATAATAGTCCACCTTCTAAAAAGCCATTGGAGCTACCGATGTGAGTTATAATTAATCGTTTTCCTTTTCCAGAGGGCGGATTTATTCCTGTTGATAGACCGTCTAAAAATGCTTGCCGGTGAGAAGTCACATTTTTGTCTGTCCATATTTTTCCAACTGTGTAGCCTTCGTTCAGCCATGTTTCGTCCAAATAGACTTCCGACTATGTTTTTCCCATCTAAAATTCATTTCTCTTAGAACTTTCCATAGTTTATCTCTCTTGATTGCAGGAAAGTCTTCTTTTACTGCCCCTAAAACTCTATCCAAAGTAGGGATTTCCTTATTGAAATAGAATGAATGCACCTTTCGTCTTATGATGGCCTTTTCGTCCTCATCGATCGGTATTGTTCGCCTTCCTGGAGATGGTTTTGGTGGCGTCACGGTTCCTGTCTTTTCTTCCCGCATCAGCCTGTAGATGGTTGCTTTTCCAATACCTGTCATCTTTGAACAAAGTTCCACTGTAGAATCGATACTTATTGCACTTTTTTGATATCTAAGTGCATTAAATACATTAAGCACAATAATCTTTTCACTAATGCTTAGCGCTGATTTCGCAGCTCGCTTAACTGGAATAAATCCTGAAAGACTCTCCATTTTCAAAAATTACCCAAATGTGTGTCCTAGAATACTCGCATTAGGTTTGTTCGCTCTTAAAATGACTCACAGTTTTATACCAATAAGTAGAGGTACCTACCTACCTACCTACCTTTTTCGTAACAACCTGAAGTAACATTGTGTATTAATTGTTCCCGGAATTCTCGGCATAATTATTTTTACCTGTTATGACAATAATGATTACTATAAATAGGGTTCAAACCGGCACGTCAGGTAGGTGCGCCTATGGAATCGGCTGCTAAAAATGATTTATTACTATCAACCAATTTCAAATCGAGTATAGTTATGAAAAGAGCGATATTGTTCAACAAGCGTAATATTTGCCAAAACGAGCGCTAGCGAGTTCTGCAAATTACGCGAGTTGAACAATGTTGCTCTCTTCATAACGTGTTTACGTACAACGTTTTATCTAATTCCGCGCTTTTATAATATTTAATGAAATCTCCAATTACAATGGTAATATCAAAGTGGATTCAAATGGTGTTGAAAGTATTGTTACTATGAAGTATTCATCCAGAAAATTAACTTACTTTAAATAATTGATGTTTCCTTAATAATGCTTTTTCAATGTTTATAAATCTTAAAATACTATTGAATTAAAATTATGGGGCAATTGTCAGTTTAAATAATGAAATAATCGTCAGTTTTGACAGTACCTACTCAATTAATGGATTATTCTTTGAAACTCATGTAGTATCTCTATGTTGAAACATAAACAGTTACGTAAAGTTGTTACATAACTACTTTTCATAAATGATATATGGAGGTTATGAAAAATGTGACGTTACCTAACGTCAAGGAGTGTCTTAAAGTGTCACATTTGATAGCGGAATTAGATAAAGTTTAATTTATTACCAAAATTGTTTTTTTTTTATATCTTTACTGTAGTAGTAATTAATATTTAAATATTTATTTTTCATTTGGTAGCGCTAATAACTTAAAGGGTTGATGCGCTTTATTTTTCTTAAATAAAAAAAAAGGAGTCGGTAGTAAAGTAGGTAAATTAACCCTTTTTCAAAATTTCACCGTACGCACATGATGACATTTTTTTTACAAATAAATGAACTCCTTATAAAAACTTTATTGTGCGGCTATGATAGATGAACATTCCTGCAAATAGATAAACTCTGTATATAATTTTTAATGTTTTAAAAACATTGTCCATTACAGCTTTTTGTCGATTTGTGGTTAGATTCTTGTATAACGAACGGTCTTTTTTTTATAGTAATTTATGATGCTCCATCGTCTTGTGGCTTCCGTTTTATAAAGCTGTTTGTGAATTTAAGAAGAATCATGGCTTTTATCTTTTCCAACAGTTTTTGTTTTATAATCAAGATGAGACCTTGATGTAAATATTTCGATTTAAACACAGTCGTAAAGTTTTATTTACGACTATACAGAGTATCACCTAGATCGGACCATTACAATATCTGGGAAACCTATAAATAGCACAAATGAAAACAGCAAAGGAAATTTGAGTTCATCAGTTGTCGTTTCTGGTGAGACAATCTGTATATAAGTTGATTATGAAAATTGAGTCCACGAAATCTTTTTGAGTGGAAACTATGAATTGAATTTTTCTTTGGATAAGAAATATTTATTTAAAATGTTTTACCGTTACACCTTAAATATTAAACAAATATCCTCCAAAGTTTTCTAAGAATGCTAATCAATATTGACACACTGCACCCTGGCAGCTTTGATAACAAACAATCTATATACACTTTAGCAAATTTTCAAACAGATTTAATCATAATGTGAAATAAATAAAGTTAAAAAATTGTATGAAAAAACTTTTCGTTTAAAATAGTTATTATTAGCTGCTGAATTAAAGAAGGACAATAACAAGGACATGAAAGTAAAAGTGCCACTTTTTATTGTAACATTCCTAAATTTATTGATAAACTTGTTAAAATAAATAAAATATAGAGATACAGGGTTAAATCGAATAGTACATTTTTTTGTCTTTTGATTATTTTTAATTTAACTCAATAAAAGAATGAAGAATATACAGGGTGGGGCAATCTTCTGACATCGGAGGATTACATCGTTGTGGTGATAGATAGAACTTTATAGTTTTGTGTGAGCTAATACAGTTACTAAGAGCACATTTTGAAAATACTTTCGATTCTACAGGGTGTTCCAAAACCACGTAGCAGCACAAACTTACATTTTTTCTAATGGAACGTACTATATTTTGTTTAAGAATCGAAAATATCTCACCGAGAGCGTTACAAAAATATAGCACTCTAATATATTATAAGGGTGTTTTACAAAGATATGGGCAATTATTAGCAAAAAAGACCTCCTCTTTAACACTCTGCAGAACAGTAAATTAAAATAAATCAACAGGTCTTTGTGTTTAAATATCATACACACATCATTGGCTGTGCTCAGTATTAATTACTTTTTTCATCTGTGGCTTCTTCAATACAGGGAGAAACAAAACGCAAATCAAGCAATATCTCAAAATTTTTAAATGAATCACCCTATAAGTCTTTTTACAATTTGTTAGTACAATTAATAAACTTTCAAACGATGTAGTAAACTTAGGGCATTAGTTAATGGAAAATCGTAGATATTTAATGATAATGGTCAAAAACAAATATTTTACATACACAAATTAAATGGTATTAAATTTTTACATGCAACATCTTGTGAATTTTAACATTTCTAAGGCATAAATTCTAATCGTAATTTTGGATGCATCTAAAATATCTTTGACTTCTACTCTCACCATTAGAGGAAGGAAAGAAGGAATTATGTTGGAAGAAATATTTTTGTTTACTGAAAGTAGGCTAATGTCATTATAGTAGGTACTAATAAATATAAAAGCAGTTTGTAGTCTTTACGAAATGATTACTCAAGTCACCACAAACAGTATATCTTAGTTATGTAAAATGCAAGCTTGTAATTCATTTTCCAACTTTTTCTATTTTTGAAAAACTAACAATTATGAAAACCAACATTATAAGAACACTCACATTTACATAAATGAACATTGACATTCTATAAAAAGTATAGTAGTTTATGTTAAGTGTTCAAAATGGCGATCATTTACTTCCATACAATTCTTTTCAAAAACGAGGATCTTACTCTTTCCAACATAGCTGGAGTTATTGTGGAAAATGCGTTACGTTTGATACACAAGTTGCTTGATGTATCCCCATAAAAAGAAATCCATCGGTGTGAGATCTGGAGATTGAGGAGGCCACGAAATTGGTCCACCACGTCCTATCCACCTGTTGGTAAAATTTCTGATATACAGATGCTCCATCTTGTTGGAACCACAAGTTAACTATTGTGTTTGAATCAACTTCCTAAACACAAACGAAGAATACAGCAATATTTCTTTGACATTTATTAGTAGATACTATATTGATAGTAGCCCACTTGATATAATCAAAAATATGGCTTGATTATGTTTCGCCCATTCTCAAACAAGCCTATAATAACAATTCTTGAAAGTGAAACATGAATAAATATGAAATTTTTGGTAATTCTAGGTAGGTACCTACGGTATTAGCGAACATTTTATTTCATTGTAGATGCATCCAAAATTACGATTAAAATATATGCCTTAGAAATGTTAAAATTTACAAGAGGTTGCATGTAAAAATTTAATACCATTTAATTTGTGTAGGTATGTAAAATACTTGTTTTTGACCATTATCATAAAATATCTACGATTTTTCATTAACTAATGCCCTAAGTTTACTACATCGTTTGAAAGTTTATTAATTGTACTAACAAATTGTAAAAAGACTTATAGGGTGATTCATTTAAAAATTTTGAGATATTGTTTGATTTGCGTTTTGTTTCACCCTGTA
>CAJUYH010003511.1:0-32027 GCA_910591685.1 Galerucella tenella | reverse complement strand
GAACAAAAATTCTCTAGGGATCTTAGTTCGGGAGATATCGGCGGTAAACGGATTTTCGGGATCTCATCTAGAGCCATTTTCCGACCCCCCCACAAATTTCAGGCACCTGACATTTTGGGGGTCCAAAGGTACCTACTATTACCTGCAAATTAAAAAAAAATTCTTGCTGGACCAGATGCCCATGTTGACGATATTTTTCGCCTTCATTTACTGGACTACTGTTCCAATAGCTTCAGTAATGAATATTTAAAATAATTTGTGTAAGTTATTTTTTTATATTATGAATTTTTAAATAAATAAATAGATACTTTATATTTTATGTTATGTGTTTTATTTATGTGCCAATTTTCTGCAAAATCTACCTAATTAAATCATAACAAAAACAATCCTTCTAAAAATTATACGTAGTAGACTCCGTTTCACGTAAGAAGAAGTCATTTGAAGCTGCAGTCGTATGCGCGAACTTGTTGTCAAAACCAAATCGTAAAATTGACCTTCGACTTCAAATCAGTAACGAAACGTTTTCACATTATATATTAAAAAAGTATTTATAGCATAAATGAAACATATTTAGGAATTAGTTAAAGCTTTTCGAGATACTTTCACTTACAATAGACACTGGTATATGAAAATACTTGGTCGTTACGAAGCGTCATATAGTTTGGCAAGTTTATCTGAAGCTATGCGTCATCGGTAAGAGGCGAGGAAAAACTTGGCGCATATCTGTCAAACGTACAAATGGTGTACGGTACCTATTTTAACAAGTGAAATTGAAAATACAAAGGTCACTGACAATACCAACGCCACTGGATAAATCAATATCAGTCAATTGACGTAGTGAGAGGGAAGATCACACGCACGCTCTGGCCAATAAGAAGTCAGCTGGTCGATACAAATCATGTGTGTGGTCATTATGGTTTTCGTACAACGCTGCCAGAGCTTGAAGAATCCCATAACAAATTTGGAAAAGTGTTCATCTTTTAATATTCATGAATTGAAAAAATTATGTTAATAGAATAAATCCAAGGAAACAAGCACATTATAAAATTAACGTTTAATCATATTTTTAATATTGTTAATAATAAAAAGACCCATTTATATTTATTATCACTACATAGTTAGCACTTCAGTTTTTTCATAGTTAAACGTGGCAATGTCGAATGTTTTCGACTGCATTCCTTTCACGGATTCAGAAAAACTTGCCAAAGTATAGATAAACAAGACCGATTTTGATTTCTGCGCAAGACATTGGTAAAGGCCAAGGTAAAGGCATGATGACAGTCACTAAGAATCTCTAAAATATTAATTTGATATAATTACATAAGATACAGAGATTCTAAAGAAATCACTTATTTTTATTATACCTGCGTGATTACATTCATTTTAGTGAAAATGTAAGCACGAAATTTAACCATCCGCCATCTTATCTCAAACACCTATCAGAAGAGAGTGACGTCGTACTTTCGCAAATATCTATGATCTGAACATCTGTTTTGAATTACATTGTGGAACCGCACACCATCGATACACATTAGGATTCATCTCTATGATAACTAATCGCACAAAATGATCAAAATAAACGTTTAGCATGCAATCTGTCAAGTGTTTGAAGTTTGACTTTTGACACAGATCATAGATAACCTATCACACAGATTGACACAGATTACCATGGGCGTGTTTATAAACTTACTCCGAGTTACGCGAGAGTGTATTCTAGGTGGCCATGCGAGAGTTAAGTCACGTGGTTTATATGTATGGCTGATATATCATCTAGAGTAAGTAAATAAACGATACTCAGTTAATCTTTAACTCTGGGAGTAAGTATGTAAACGCACCCCAAATGGTAATGGTATTTACGAATTGATGATGTCATAGACAGACGTCATTATGTTTCTAGCGTTTTGGCGCCTAATTTGAAATGTGTTTTCAAAAGTTGAATTTTTCCTTTAAAAACTTTTTTTCCACATAAATAACATTTATTGTAGATAAAGTATATACGTGAAAACATCGTGGATCATTTTTTCAAAATCAGTCATCATGATAACCAACACGTCCAACACAGTTTCGAAACAATCTAATTGAATAAACATCACGTAGACTCGAATGAGTTGTCAAAGTGAAACCAGCCTAGTGTATTGTTTTGTAACTACAGCCAGAGGATAATGTACTAATTTTTTTTCGAATCTATTTTCTACGTTAAAAAATCCGAGAGTGAAAAAAGAACAGAGATTTTGAAAAATATTTTTTTTCAACAAAACTCAATCTCGAAAAAAAATATTTGTTACTAAAGAAAGTAATTATTTATTGATAATTTCACCCCCTAATATAGTGTAACAGGTAACAGGAATATTGAAAGTAAAAAAACTAGAATCCGGCTACCGAAGTCGCCAAGTATCTACGTGTGAAAGGTTCAATTTGAAGGCATATATTTGCTGTAGGTATGTGAAAGAACAAATTCAGAGAACCCCACAAAATATACCCCATCTGTCAGTTTCAAATTTTGTGGGTTCCGAACTTAAGCTGGTGTATTCTTTGCTTAGGACAGGAAGGAGTCTTCGAGTCTTGTCATCGACGCATTTGTGAAGTTGACGTTGACTGACGTGATTTTTTACGTAGTTTTTTTGGTGAAAATAAGTTTTATAAACGAAAGTAATATCGGATGTATTATTCAATTATTCTATGATGAATGATCGTATTTTCATTGCTCAATATTGTTTGTATAGGACATAGGACAGATTATAGTTCTAAGTGTTTATTAGAGTAAATATTAGTGTTTAAGGTGTAAAGACATATAATGGTTAGTTGTGCAGCTTGTGGTTATACCAAGACCACAAAAAATATAAAATATAACATTACATTCCATAGGTGAGTATTTTTGTTTACCATAAAATTATTTACAGATACTTTAAAAAAATGAGCCATATGAGCACCATAATTTCTTAACTAAGCTGATTTATTTCATTAAATAAACTAGTCAATAAATATAATAATTGTTAAAATAAAATTTATTGATCTCACAATATGAAATAATGACATAAGACAGATCAACAAATATAGTAACGTGAATATATAGAAAGCATGATTATTTTATAACTAATTTGAAAATATCAACTAACATGATTTATTTAGTTTTCCTAAAGGTACCGATAGAAGAAAGATCTGGATTAACTTTGTGAAGAAACCTGGTTTCACACCAAAAAGATCAAGTGTCCTGTGTTCATATCATTTTGCTGAAGAACTCTTTGATCAAACATCTCAGCTAAAAGTAAGGCTGCATCCGAATGCCCTTCCTACAATTGAAGTTGACCGACTAAAATATGTAAGTGAGCATTGTTTTTGTTTGTTGTATATCGACAAAAATGTACATAATGTACGTATATAAGTTCTATTCTATTTATTTTTGAAAACTCCTACAATTTTCTTGCCATTTGGATAACTGATAATTTAGAAAATCAATTATTCACTGTAATGACATACTAGCAACTAATTGATGCTTTTAGTAAAATTTACCAGGTTATGTTTAAAGTATCAAATTATGAGTATTATTTTTTTTATTGTAGGAAAGGACTTCATATCCCCTTCATACAAGATCTGTTACGGGTGTAAAATGTGAAGAAAATAAGCAAGATTAGAATCAATGAATCAGTATCCAATCTCACTGTATGATCAAATAGTTACAACTTTTTTCAATGACCATAACTATGCCTTTAACCATGACTCATCTCCCTATAGTTTTCAAGTTATCACATATATTGCAGGTTTTGTTGCATTTAAACTGGGGAAAAAATTACAATGTGAACTTTGCATTTCTCAATTGTGTGGTGATAGAGAGGACTTTTTAGACTCACTAATATACCAAAAATCAAGGAGAGGCTTAAGTTACCCAAGTCAAGACGTAATAAATATATGTTTACAAAGTGAAAAATTTTTAAAAATATTCCAAAAAAAGTTGTTAAAGAAACTGTAGCCTTTAAAACGATTGAATTTGTAATGAAAAAGAATTTATTTTCATAAATGATAATGCATGACCAAAGCCCGATGGAAAATCATAAGGTTTTGTTAGTCAAATGCATTATAAATTCATATTTAACATGCTGTATAAATTTTATATGTAATATACTGCTATTGTTGTGGAAAAAATTAGAAATATGTATACAAACTAACTTTGGTTCGAGGACAATAAATAGATTTGTTAAAACTCCAACAACTTGTTTTATTTTTATCATCACATAATTTTAAAATTGTAGCAAAAAGTATGATAATGAAACTTGAGTTGATTTAAAGAGCAAAAAAAGGAATCTTTTTGCTTATTTAATCAAATTTGGTGGGATTAGCCATTTTATACGCGACTGTGGAAAAAATTATGTGTGTCTTTCGAGCGTAAAGTAAAATTGCCGCTTTCAAAAGATCCTTCTCTAGCGTAACGACAATCTGTTACTTTACGCTCTCAATACAGAAATAACTATATAATTAAAATGTGTTCAATATCTACAAATAACAGCAATTTTTAAACTTCAAGTAAAATATAACATTTAATACATTTCAATAAGCTACAATTTTAAAATTTTACATATCCCATACCCTATACATATACAAACAGTACGCCACTGTTAAAACGGAACCGACTATTCCGCCATTTGCAACCTCCTATTTGGACGCAAACTTATTTGGTAAATGCTCCTTCGTGTTCTAATATTAATTGAGATACAAAATACAAATTGGTACAATGGAAATTACAATCCGAATCGACTCATTTTTGATAAACGACAGAATTTGACGGTAATGTGGTCTTCGGTTTCCATCATTAATTAGTATTTTTGTTAAATATTAGAGACTTTTAGCTTGTCTTAAATTTCTCACGTATCCGTAACGAACTGCGCATGTGTAGACCCGTTACGTCTCAGCCGATACGATGCGTTGAACGTATTGTTACATACCCTACTCCGTATACTTAGGGCCAGTTGTATGTAACGTAGTTAACCAATTGATCAACTGAACCAGGTTCACATGTTGACCATAGTCAAATCAATCAATCGTTGTACGAAAGGTATTCCACGGTCAAATTAATATTTTCATGTTGGTTATCCGAATCTCTAGTAACATTCGAGCATTTTATCAATATTGTTGGTACTAACTTGGAAAATCGTCATATTTTTTGTATATTGTGAAATCGTTAATCAATGACAGTGTGATGACAGTCAATGATCAAAAGCGTGCTTGGCGTTAAATACCAATATCAGCGTTAAAAACTTTTTTGTGTGTTCTCTTTGAAGTGGAAAGAAAGATGGCAAATAAAGAAAACAAGCGTACTCCAAATTTTAGTGCATTTGAAGAATCGACGAAGTGACGTGCTTTTAAATAAGTATAGAAATATTAAAAAAAGAGTAAAGAAAAAGTATGCTGACGAAAAATGTTGTGCTCAAGGCACTGGCGGTGGTCCATATAAAAAAGTTCTTCAGTTCCTGAAGTGTTTTTTATTTTTGCATATTATTTTATTTGACTAAAAATGAATAAAAATAAAAAAAGGTCAGAAAACTTCACGGCCAAAGAAGAACGCCTCCTCTTGGATTGCGTCCAGCAACAGTGGAGCTTTATTGAATATAAAAGGACTGACACAGTCAGTAATGACGAGAAAATAGAGGCGTGAAAAAAAGTCGCTTTTAATTTTAATACATCTAGGGATCGCTTCAGGGACTTCGGCATCCTAAAAAAAAATTAACAAACATAAAAAAATCCAAAAAAGCTTTCGCGGAAGAGAAACTGCTGAGACTCGGCACAGGTGACGGAGAATATGTTCCATCTCCTGCCAATGATATTGATGTGGAACTGAAGGAACTTTTAGGAAAACAAGTCACTGGCCTGTGCTCTCAAGTTGACGATGTCTAAATCTATCCAAAAATTATTGGTCATTCCATTCTGTAAAATGGTTAGTTCGTCGCCGAAAGTTTTGTGGGCGTCTCGGATATAAATTTACAAGTTCATTAAAATCTTCGTCATCACTAAAATTCAGTATATCGGAATAGAATTTACAGAATCCACTGACAGTTGAACAAAGTTTTTAGGTTAGAAAACTAGGGTTATTATTTTAACCACTCATTTTTGGGCGGTTAACAAACCCGTTGGCAAAACTCTGGTTACCCACTGATCCAGTCTGGTACAACACCCATTTTGCTTAAACCATTAGTTATGTTTTAAACCTTGTTGGTACAACTCGCCCTCATGAGTTAACCAAAATAATTATTGACTACGTTTCGTACAACACTCTAATAGCTGTGATCATGGGTTAACCATAGACATTAGGTTAACTATGCTTCATACAACTGGCCCTTAAACGTATCCGTATCCCGACCAAAAAAGTATTCCGTGCTATTAGTGCTATATTACATCATCTTCCTCGTCTAGCAGCAATGGATTATTTAATATCGTCCCCATTTTACGTTTTACAAAAATATAAAACTGTAAAATGAAAAAACTTTGAGGTTATACAATTAAATGAATCAAAAACAGAACGAAGCGATACGTTTTCTGCTAAAAGAGTTTTTCTTGACAATTTCTTTCGTCAACGTAACTCCAATACGGATACGTATAAAAACTTATGACATATAAAAGTGTCTAAAATAGATCACTTGCAAATATTGTGCTGGCCATGCATACAAATCATGAAAGGAAGAAAGAAGAAGAGAATAGACAGCTCATGGGTGTAATGTCGATGTCAAATGTCTAGTCTATTTAGAAATTTTATTTACCGATTGTACAATTTCCACTTAATTTTGAAAATTTAAATAAATTCAAATGTCTGGAGTAACTGAAGAAGTTGAACCAAGACTTCAATACATCTTAAACGATGCAAGATTTATTTTGGATTCTTCTGAATTAAATACTGAAGGAATGAGTGACGTAAGTTGGTGAATATAAAGTAGTTGGTTTATTAAATATTTGTGATATTGTTTAAATTCAAGTGGCTATGTTATCAAGGCATTTGAACGTAGTAATTTATATTTATTCACGTATTTATCCAAATACATTGTAAGATTTATTTCTGTAATCATTCATTTTCACAAAGTTCATGAAATAATAATATAAAATCAAATAAGTAATAATAAAACAAACTATAATATCAGGTATTATTATTCCTTGGCTTAAAAAAATCGGAAATTTAAGGTCAGGCAGTGTTAAAATATGGGTAATACCAGGTTATTAATTACTCTTATTATCTACTTTTCCTCTTTTTTAACAACTTTCATACTTTTTAAGAAATTATGTTCTGCATGATGTCGCTCTGAATATTGAAAGTATCTTTATAACAATTAAGGCTTTATTGCTTTTTTACCAATTGGATAATCATTTCCACCTCTTGTGGAGTTTACAAAGGCCCACTCAACAAAGCTCTATTTTTCAGACAGAAAAATTGCATCCTTTATTTCGTTCAATACAAAGACATCTTCAATATATTTGAAATGTTTTTAGGTAGGGTAATGAATATTAATATTGGGCAATACAAAGAAAACTTGCAAAAGCAGTCATATTAGATTTCATATTGTTATTTGATAGTGGAATACCTACTGAGGCATTCATTCACTCGTTTGGGTTGTCTTCATCAGCCCAGACACTTGAACTATATCTGTACTATTTCCCATATTTATTTATTCATTTTATTATTATCTACTACAGTTCCAGAAGCTTTGTGTCTTCTATACAGGTCTTAACTGGGTGGATTTTGAGTAGCTGTAATGAATTTATTTCCTCTCCAAAGTGCTTCTGTAAATTCTCACAGAAGTAGAGTAGGTTCACTAACTCTTACCATTTTGTGTAGATGTTATAATATATATTATAGAAAATATCCTTACATCTGGCGAAGTCCCATAAAAACATATCTAGTAATAAAATAATTTTTGGTCCCTATCTGACACAACAAAAAAAATATGACAACTAGAACAGGTATATATACCCACCCATTTAGGTTTTCAACATCCAGATTTCAAATTTTTTTGATAAATATATTTGAATTTACAGAATTTTTAAGATTAAATCTCAAAAAATAAGTTACTGAAATAGGTGAAAAAATGTACCAAAAGCTTAGTGAAAGCTTCAAAGAGTGTACTTTTATAACTATTGGCTGTACAAAATATTTAGTATTTAACTAGTCAGCTGAGACTATCTTCTACCATATGGATAGTAGATAAACAATATAATATATGTGAAGTAGTTTCTTCACAAATATTGAGTAAAGCTAACCTATTTAGTAGGAAATATTGAGCCAGTCACTAAAAGAACATTGTCTTGAATAATAATTCCAATGTTATATCATTAAGTTATTTAATATTTTTTCAGATAATCTATACTGATGACAATCAAGCTATCATTTTAAATGGTGAAATAATTCAAGAGGATAATACATCAACATTTATTCTACAGGATGATGGAAGTGACTTGAGTCACTATATTACACATAATGATACTGAAGGTATTTATATGATAGTAAAATTGAAGGGTTGATCACTGAGGAAATTTTTGTTAAACTAATAGGTCAGCGGTACACCCCTCTCAAAATTTACAGAAAACATTCAATATCTGGATAACGGCAAGGTTTAGGTATAGGAAAGTATACATGAATTTGCCTCATTTTTTAGCCCTGAATGCATTAAAATGGAAAAACCGGGTGGTTCTATTTAAGCAAATGAAGAAATTTGATGTTAATGAAATCAAACTTTGAACACTTTTTATACACACCCTGTATAAAATGAAAAATTTTTCAACTTAGATTCAAATACGTCTGACCTTGCTAAAAGCAACCGAACAGAAACCATTTTCATATCTTTAAGGGTATCCTCGTAAAAAAATAATTTACAAGGGTCGGCAATGGTCAAATTTTTTACAAAAAAATCAATAAATCAAAAAGTATGTATTTTTCGAAAAAAGTTTTCAGGCAAAAGTATACTAAAATTTTACGTAGATTTCAAAAATGTATTAATATAGATAGTTTTAACTCGTCGTGGGACACCCTGTACAGAACCATGCACCACTTTTTTGTCCAAAAAATCCTGGTACTCACTTTTTCCATTGAAAAATATAAATTTTTGAATAAATTATAAAAAAATTTCAACTGATAACTTCGAATATTGCGATTTTAAATCCTAAGTCAATTATTGTTTATAACAAAATATTATGATTATTTTAGGAGAAATATTAATAGCGAACATTGACCCTTCCAACATTGACCAATATCAAGACTCTCAACACATTATTCAATATGTAGATGAAGATGGCAACATTACGAATGCTGCTGATGTTGTTTACGTCAATGAAGATGGGATTCCTTTAAACGCCGATGACATCTCTTCTCATTATCAAATGGAATTAATGGAAATTGGTCAAAGCACACGTGATGAAGAACAAATTAAAGACAATAGAATTATAAATTTTGAATGTGTCTCTGACAAAAACGGAGATCATTCTTATGACAGCTCAAGTGGGGATGGAGAAATAAATGCAGCTAAGATTATAAACTTTGAATGTGTACCTGGAGAACAAGGAGATAATTCGTTTATTGCTATCAGTCCTGCTGATTGGTAAGTCGGATATACAGGGTGTTTCTAAATTCATGCGACAAAATTCAGGTGATTGCTTGTATAATCAAATGCAGTCTTATCATGCGGGTCATACGATTCAACAAAGACATACTCACCGTTTTGGTTTTCTTTTATTGCGTTTAATCATAACTTCCAAATAAAATCCGTTAGATGAATAAGAAAGACTTATGCAATTTTGACGGGAGAAAAAAGGATATGTATTTAGTTTTCAGCGATTCTAAAAAGTCTTTCACCAGCCAAGTTTTATTTAAATATGTCAGTTTGACTTTTCAAAGTGACAATATTAATAATAAGGAGCAATTTCATATCAAAACTTTTTTCGAGATAAAGTTTTATGAAATGGAATTTAACTTGATCCTTGATTTATTTAAAACATTTTTTTTTCTCAAATTATTTTTCCAAAACCAATAGCTCCAGAAACTCTGTAATTTTCGTGCATTTCCAGCATTTACTATGAATTGTATTACATTTTACATCTTTACTGTTTCCACTCAATTTATTTGAAAAATTATAAATTTTTGTGTTTATTTTTTTTCTCTGCAGCCATTGGTTCTATGTTCCTCATAACACAGTGCCCTATGGTTTGTTGTCTCTATGTGTTAGGTTAGGTTAGGTGTGTGGTGAGTGGGTCTATAAGGCATTCCACTGCGACTCGCAAGTAGTGTTGGGGAGAATCGAAAGATTTTAAGAATCGAGTACTCCGTTCTCGAATACTCTCAAGAATCGAGTATTTACCGAGTACTGAGTACTCGAATACAAAGAAAGAATTTTCTATCACCTCCCACTATTTATATATAAAATTTGAACGAAATATGATGTAGATTTATTTAATTAATCGATTCCACATCTACGCACCCCATTTTTTTCTTCATTTGTTTCTCGGTTATAATTTTCAATTTACTCAGTCACTAACGTATCACATGGATGATGACACGTGATCCTTCGCTTCTTTCATTTGTTTTTTATGTAACTTGAGTATAAGATTGAATATATGTTAATGAAATTTTGTTAATAATTCAAATAATCAAATGCGCCCCTGTCCCGTACACTCTATCCATAGAGAAATATAATATAATTTTTGTCTATGACTCTATCTTTGCCTTCCATGAAAACATATTCGAGTACTGATAGTATTCGAATACTTCACTGTGAGTATTCGAATACTAACGAGTACTCTTGAGAATCGAGTACATTCCGATTCTTTGTACTCGAGTACCCCATCACTACTCGCAAGAGTCTATTGTGCCAAACATCAGATACCTGATTCGAGCCGCAGTGGGCAGGCACAAATTATATGCTCTGCCTTTTCATCATCTTCCATATAAAGACGACAGTGGCCTGTTAAAAGGCCTGTTAGGCAACGTAAGGTCATGCCTACTTCAGTCTAACATTTGTTTGGAGACATTCTTAAAAGGATGTATAAAAGCCTTTGAATGAACCAATCCTGGTAAATTATGCCAGAAGTCTAAAGATCTTCTTGCTGTCCAGGTATTTAGAGTTTGTTTGGCTACATATAGTAGTAGTAGTAGTAGT
The DNA here is from genome assembly GCA_910591685.1 of Galerucella tenella. NCBI lineage: Eukaryota > Metazoa > Arthropoda > Insecta > Coleoptera > Chrysomelidae > Galerucella > Galerucella tenella. The sequence continues at coordinate 20,904 of CAJUYH010003511.1, read as the reverse complement.
AGTATTTATTTGATCACATTATGAGTTAATTACATTTGTGACATGTCAGTACATAATAATATAGTATTTATAGTATAGCTACCTATACATTAAATAGATACATATATATAAATAAAAACAATACAATATATCAATACAATACATAATTATGACAGTTATAATGTAAAAGAGACATCACATTGGAGGAATTCTAAAATTTGATAAAAACACTGGCTTAAAAGGAAGGATTTTACTTTTTTTTTTAAATTGATTGTAGCTTAATAGCCGGATGTCATCCGGTAGTTTATTATACAAGCCCACATCCATTGTATTGCGAGCTGTCAATCTCAATCTTGTGAAATGTGGCCTCAGATGAGACGCTTTCCTAGTGGGGTAGTTATTATAATCGGAATTAGTTTGATATTCATCTTTGTGTTTATGGATTTCAAGAACAGCATGCAGAATGAACAAGCAAGGCAAAGATAGAATTTTAAATTTCTTAAATAAAGTCCGACAGTGATCTCTAGGTAAAGCACCCGCTAGGATCCTTATTGCCTTTTTTTGCAACGTAAAAGCTCTATCAGCATAAGAAGATTTTCCCCATAGGAGTAATCCGTAGGTCAAATGACTTTGAAATAAGGAGTAATAAGATTGCATTAAAACACTGCTACTAATTACGAACTTTAACTGTCTAAGGACAAAGAGCTGAGTGGACAGTTTCTTGCATAATTTGTTAATGTGCGCCTCCCAAGTGAGTCTGTCATCCAAGGTGAAACCCAATAGCTGAACTTGTTTGTTGGAAGTCAAGTTGTAATTAGATGAAAAAATAATTTTTTGGGTTTTGTCTGTGTTCAACTTGAGATGATTGGAAGCAAACCACTGTTCCGCTTTATCATACGTCCTAGAACTCATACTTATTAAATCGTTGATATTAGAGTTAGCATGTACCAACGATGTATCATCAGCGTAGCAGATACATATTGTGGGTAGCAAGTAAGTGAATATATCGTTAATATAAATTACAAAGAGAGTTGGTCCAAGAATGGAGCCTTGTGGTACTCCATGAAACACAGGTTTACAATTACTAATTTCTCCTGAAACATAAACAGCTTGTTTTCTGTTGTATAAATACGATTTAAAGAGTTTTAATGCTGTACCCCTGATTCCATAATACTCCAGTTTTCCCAGCAACAGCTGATGATCCACACAATCAAATGCTTTACTGAGATCACAGAGAGTTAAAGACGTGTGCAAGCGACTCTCAATATTGTCTGTAATAGATTTAATAATAGCCGATACAGCTAGAGTTGTGGACTTACTTCCGACAAATCCAAACTGGTTGGTATTTAAAGTTGAAAATTTTGATAGAAAAGAAAGCAATCGTTCTTCAATCAATGTTTCAAAAATTTTGCCAAAAATCGGTATAATTGATATGGGCCTGTAGTTATCAGTGACATTTGGATCGCCTTTTTTAAAAATGGGTATAACTTTGTTGGTTTTAAATACATTTGAAAAATATCCTTCTGACAAACATTTATTAAATAATACTGTCAGAGGCGCAGTCACAAACTGTATCGTCTCCTTTACAATTTTACTATTTAAATGATAAAAGTCAAAACAAGATGAATTTTTCAATTTTCTAATCGTTATTTCTACCTCTTCCTCCGAAATTGGGAGCAAGAAAAAAGTCAGTCGGCGTTGGTAATTTAGAAAGAAAATTCAAGGCGTCTATTTTACAAGTTGGAAGTAATTTTATTATGTTTTCCGCAATATCAGTACAATATCTGCACATATGTTGTTGGAAATAGATGATTTCCTATTTGCATTACGCTCGTAATTAATTAATCTCCAAGTGTATTTGGATTTGTTGTTAGATTCAACTAGGAAATTGTCGTAGGATTCCTTTTTAGCAGTAATAATTGCCGATGAGTATTGTTTTTTTAAAGTTTTTAAAAGCAAGAAGATCTTTGGGATCTTTAGATGCTATGCTAATCGTATGAAGAATTTCTAGGGTGTTTCTCATGTCTCTTAATTTGTCATTAAAAAAGTTTACCGGTCTTGTAACCTTATTATTTACCCTTTTAAGAGGGAAATGTTTTTGTACAAGTGTACTATATGTGTCGTTTATAAAATTAGCTAATGAATCAATGCTATTGAAATTGTTGTAAATATCCTGCCAATTTATACAACTAAGGAAGGTTTGTAAGGACTTAAGACCCTTGACAGTAATAGGTCTACCTAAAGTGTACTGGGAACTTTTATTGTGATAGTTATTTATAGATATGAATTGACCCTTGTGATCAGCAATACAAGGATCAAATGTGCCAAACGTACAATCATCATTCTCTACATTTGTAAATATATTGTCTATGCAAGTAGCTGTGCTAAGAGTGACTCTAGTTGGAGTTGTTATTTTAGGTTCTAGTCCGAACGAGTCCAACAGATTTATCCAATATTCTGAAATGTAGGAGTTTTCATTTATATCGATGTTAAAATCCCCTACTAAAATAAGATTAGAGAACCTATCAGTCATGGATACAAAAACTTCTTCCACTTTACTAAAAAATAACTCTAACTCTCTGGATGCAGACGATCTATACGGAGTTATGAGTAGTTTTAATTTCCTCAATTACAATGGCACAAAATTCTGCATGCTGTTCAAGACAAAACTGGTTTAAGACCCGAGCCTTGCACCCTACGGTATTGCGAGCAAATATTGCAACACCACCATGTATCATAACATTTCTGCAAAAATATGAAATAAGAGAGTAATTACCAAGATTAATTGAGTTAATTTCATCTTCTTTAAGCCAGTGTTCACTGATACATAAAATGTCACACTGATTCTTTTCAAGATAAAGTTGAATATGTTCCACTTTATTTGATAAACATTGTACATTCAGATAAAAAATTCTGAGACCACTTCTCTGATTTTTCTTTGTTTTTATTTTGTCTGGGTAAGTGTTTGTTAATTTATTGCGTACTGTTGTTGATTTATCCTAACACTTGATGTTCGTATATTGGCTTTCTACTCTAAAAAAGAAGACGTCGTTTGATCCGTTGTTTGTTTATTCATCTGGTCTTTATCACTCCCTAGCAGAACGTTGCGAGTTTTATGTTTTAAGTAGTATTTTCCAAAATCAAAACGTCTGTAGGCTACTCCAAGAGGCCAAAAATCTGGATTGTACAATTTCTCCTTGAATGTGAAGTCGGCTGCTATCACGAATGTTTTTAGTTTATTATTCTCCTTTAAGTCCTTCGCAGTGAACTTTTCACTTCACTCTCCGGTTTTTTTCATCAAGTAATCGACTATGTCCTTTTCTTTGACCTCATTTTGCACTCTATAAACATAGATCCAAACTCTAGGTTTTTCACCTTTAAAGTTTTCCGTAGCTTCTTCAGATTTACCAATGTTTTTAGTTGTCCTAGTTCTATTTCTTTTTGATGTTTTTATTTGCCATTGTTCGTTTCGAAGCTGGTCTTTATTCCCATGGGATGTGCTAGGTTGAGAAGAATAACCCATTTGATCTGGTCTTGGTGCCTTCTCTCTGATATTTATTTCATTTTCGTCTTCAGTTAACTGTACTATTTCGTTCATTTTCAGTGCTGTCTGAGTTTTTAAAATTCCTAATGAAACATTTTTTTCTTTGATTTTTGGTTCACCCTGTAAACTGGAATCTCCTACTAATGACTTCCTTGAGTTTGTTTGTTTATTATTCGCCTTATCAGATATCAGGTTTTGTTCACTCACATTTAATGTTTTGCTTGTTTCCAAAAACTGGTCTTTTTTATTATAAAAAACTTGATGACTTGATGTGGAATGTTTAGATTCTTGATAATTAATTTGTTGTTCTAAATAAGTTATTTTGTCATTCAATAATTTAATTACCAGTACTTTGTCAGATATTATAATATCTTTGTTCAGTATGATCTGCTTAAGTAGTTTAATTTCATCACTTACATGGGAATCGTCCAGAGCGGTTATCACACCTTCTTCTATTCCTAGGTCTGCGCCCGTATACACCTGCAGCAGAGCCTGAGGGTGTTTTTGAGCCGTCTGTGTACCAACAGCTGTCTGCTCTTAATAGTTCATCCTTTCGGAGGACCCATTCATCTCTATTTGGAATTAGGACGGTATCAAGCAGGTCGTAGTTTACTGTTGGAGGCATTATGTCAGAGCTCATTCCCAAAATACTGTGACTTTCAGTGTACACTAGTATTCTGCTTCGTTCTGTATAATCCTGATTTGTGCATTTAGAAATATTTGCAATTCTGTATGTTGTCCATCTAGCCTCTCTTTCCAAAAATATATGGAGAGGAAGTAGGTCCAGAAGGATTTCCACGGCTGCTGACGGTGTGGAGCTGATAGCACCAGTAATTGCCAGACAAGCCTGTCTTTGTAAACCAGAGAGCTTTGCTTGGGCCGTTCGCTGTAAAGCTTTTGGCCACCATAGGAAAGACCCATCTTAATTCCATATGAGTAATCACCTCCTGAATTTTTTCGCATTAATTTAAAAACACCCTGAATAATAGATACAATTTAAGTAGTAAAAATCTGATTTACATTTTGGTATTAATATAAAATGCACTTGAAAACCCATAACAGCGAATTTTTGAACTTTCAATGTATTAGGTGCAATTCACAAATAACCCAATGTATTCAGTTGCAAAGCACAGTGATGCTTAACATAGGAAAGAATGGAAAAAATAGTTCCAATTTAAAAAATGTATATCACTATTTATTATTTATTTATTTCCTGTTACCATTTAATAGTGTAGGATATTCGGGGATGGGACAATAGATAAAAAAAATCAAATGGTTGTGATCTTCGCTAACAGCCGAAAAAGAAGAGTTCTGTAATTTTACAGTTTTTGGCGGCATATTCCAAATTACTGTAATTTTACTTTTATTGCAAAATGACATTTATGGTCAATTTTTTGATATTTCATTTAAAGTTGCTCAACATTAGATTGATATTACAATAATAACAATCAAATAGTCAAGTTAAATTAACTGAAATGTCAAAAAATGGACCTGAAATGGGAAAAATAAAGCAATAATCATCAAGTTTCTATAATTTATTGAATAAAAAAAAGTATACAATAAATGTTGGGAATTCAACAACAATGCTGGGAAGTTCAAAGCTGTAAGAATAACTACTTCTGTCACTTTTCATTTAATAAAACAGGTTTTTCATAAAGATAGAGCTTACCGGGTACTTATCTTCTGTAAGTTCCTTGTGGCATTACTTATTCTTTTTTCTTATTCTTTTGGGAATCAAACCACAATAATGTTTTTTATTTTTTATTTCGACTTTTCGGTAGCGTTCCAGCTACCGTTGTCAAGATTAACTAGCAATAAAATTGATAAAATAATTTTTGGTCCCTATCTGACACAGACGAAAAAATATGACAACTAGACAATCAATAATATTTTGAAGGTCCATTCATAGTAGATCACACCTCTGGTAAAATGTGAAATAAAATATTTTATTTTATGACATTCTAACGATATGATAGTCTACATTTCACGTCGAAAACGACCCTTCCACTACCTGGTGCACCGGAACCTGCGCTTGAACATCGTCTCCGAGGGTTTTCCAAATAAAATCGAAAAAGGTGAACCGAAAATCGTTATAAAGGGTTTTTTGGGCCGCTTAATCAGAATATTGCGCGGGAAACGACCCCCTGAACACCTGGTGAGCAGTACCCTGGCCTCGAACGTCTCATCTTCGAGAATTTTCCTGACAATATCGCCAGAAACAACCCGAAAATTATTGGAGGGGGATTTTTGGGCCCCTTAATCCAAATTTCACGTCGAAGAGGAGCCTCCCACCACCTGGCGCACCGGGACCTGCGCCTGAACGCGCCGCTAGAAATTCGGGAGAGCCCCACGGAGAAGACGTTCGAGGCCAGGGTACGGCGCACCAGGTGTTCAGAGGGACGTTTCCCACGCAAAATAAGCGGCCCCAAAAACCCCTTATAACGATTTTCGGCTCACCTTTTTCGATTTTGTTTGGAAAACCCTCGGAGACGATGTTCAAGCGCAGGTTGCGGTGCACCAGGTGGTGGAATGTCGTTTTCGACGTGAAATCGTGATTTCGCGCCTCAAAAAACACGCCTCCAATAATTTCCGGGCTGTTTTTGTCGATATTGTCAAGAAAGTTCTCGGGGATGATGTCGAGGTTCGGGGGCACCAGGTATCGTGGGGGTGTTCGCCGATGCCATATTTGAATCCAGCTACCCGAAAAACCCCCGGGCGTGGAGTTTTTTTCGTTCTCCTCGTGATTTCTTGGAGAGTCCCACGGAGACGAGGTTCATCGGCGTTCCCCAGGTGTCCGGGGGCAACATCATAATCGTGATCAGCGACCTCGAAAACCCCCGAGAACCCGATTTGAGCCAGCTCTGACTATTTACAGAGTTGTTACATTCTCCAAAAGGCCTCCCAAAAGATGCATTTTTGGCATGCATATTTACCTGCAGCGATGCAATTCCCGATTTGTAATGGGAACAAAGTAGGTACATTTTTTACAAATAACTTTCGAAGCGAATGCAAAAAACCGCATTCCGATCCGTCTTTAGGGAAAAATTCCGAACTTTGAGCCTTTTTTGTGCTTTATCCGCTCGACTATTTGCCATATTTTGAGCTTTATTTCCTGTACTATTTTGAGCTATTTTAATTTACTACTATATAATTTAAAAATATTTATTTTTTCTGCTTCAGGTACCAATATACACAAGGTAAAGATGGTTTGGAAGTAGGCGATTTACCATTAAATGAATACCAATATGCAGCAGTTCAAAATAACACATTATTTACCGTCCCATCGTTGAACAAAAACGAAAATGCCAACACCAAAAATAAATTTGTCTATCAACGTGACCCACCCACTACCATCACCGGAAAAAACTTGATAACTGGCCAAATTGTAACGTTGGATAGTTACATGGACAAAATCAAAGATCGGATAAAATCGAATCGATCGAATTCAGTTAACGGGAAATGCCGGTTAAAACATAACCTAAACGCTTTTTTAAACAAGAAATTCAATTTGGGACTCACAGTAGGTGGAAAAAATTTGATAGCCAAAATAATACACGTCAGCTCTAAAGAAGTATTTAATAAAACTCAAGAACAATCAAATGAAATGTGTGGACCTGTTAAAAATATAAACGAAGTAAGATCAGAAACTGAAGGTAATGCAAATGAATATTATTTAGTTTCTAAGTTTAAAAGGATCTCAGATTCAAAAATAATAAAAACTTATATAAAATTTGGGCAGGTCGATGTTGGTAGCCATGAAGTTATACTCCAACAATCTGTTGTTTATTATTCAGTCATCGATGGAAAATAATTATCAGAGTTGGGTTTTTAGTAGAGATTTCCTAACCTGTTATTTCTCGGTAACACATGCTACGTGAAACGGGGCTACTTTGATCAGTTTTTTGGCCTTTATTCTAAATTCCGGAGACGCGCCTAAATTTTTCTGATTCTAAAAAATGCAAGGTGATGTAAGAAGGTCTCTTCTGTACTTTGACAAAAAAAAATTTTTTGTCTACATATGTCCGTAAAAAAAATTAAAATGAGCTGATCAAAGTTTTACGGGATTTGGGGTTACTTTGATCACTTGACCTTTTTGCGTGTTTTAGCCAAGTTAGGCAGCGAATCAGTCAAAGTAACCCCAACCATCGAATACTTTGATTTAAAAAAAAAACTTTCCTTAAAAAGAAGTTTTCAAAATAAAGAAAACAACTCTTTTAAACTGAAAATAACAATTCTTTATTCCCATAACTAAATGAACACAACATTTTCGAAAAAGCAAAAAAATATTCTTAATAGTATTTACAAAAAAAGGAACGAGAAACTTTATTTATTAAAAACTTAGTTAAAATCGATATTTTTGAAAAAATACGATCCCCTCTTCGATGAGGAGGACTTTATTGCAGCAATAACTCAAGGTTCATAGCGACCTGGAGAACCTGGAAAAGTCAGGGAATCTAAAGATGGTCAGGGAAAACCTCATTTTCAATAGAAATAACCAAAATGTCAGGGAAATTTTTCCCCCACCTGGAATAGTATATTTCCTAACTAGTGCGGAAAGTTCCACTTTTCCGCAAGATTTAGGAACGCTATTTTTTCTAAGAGCGTGCGGAACATATACATTGTCGGTGGATAATATTTTGCTAGACATTTTTTCCCGCATTTCCGTTGATTATTCTAAATACCCTTCAGCCAAGGCTGTCGATTTCCAACCTCCCAATCTTTTTCTCCACTATCTGCCAATATGGTAGCCGAAGACCGCCGAAAACTGTGGCCCGTATATAATTCGGGGTGACGCGTTCCCCTAAATTTAGTATTATCAATATAGAAGTTACTATGTGACAAATGTGTATACTTTTTTTTTTGATATTTTGTGGCACTTTCCAAACTAAAATGAGTGCGGAAAAGTGAACTTTTCCACACCCAAGTAGAAAAAATAATTATTGATCGTTCCCCATAAACTTTAACCATTCTTTTATTATTTTTTATACCCATGCAATGAAAAGAGATAGCTAACTCGGACATGATACTAAAGGTTTCTGAAGTAGAACTAGTAAGATTTTGGAAATAATGTCAAACATTTCTTGTAGCAGCAGTAAAAAATGCATAAAATATAATTTGGCAAAGTATATTACCTGTTTCGACCCAAGAATATTTATGGATTCTGTACAAATTGCAAATAAATTAATTCAATATTTTTACGAGAAACATAATAACGAGTAGGCAAGCAGAAAAAAGTTTCTGTCAATTTAAAAAATTTGCATCTGATGAACATTTTCTAGGAGGAGCTAAAAACTACGACTACAATAAAAAAATGACTCACAGAACATATAAAGACTTTCTCGAAAAATAAAATAAAAATAACCGGGTTAAAAAGAGAAAAAGGGAAGTTGAGAGTAAAATCTATAATTTGGAAATTAAAAAGAGAAAAATCGAAAACGAATCAATTACTAGCTTGTCTTTAATAAACACTGAAATTAATGGCCTAAGACAAACGTTAAGTAGGTACTATCGTTACCTAATTTTTCTAATGTATTGGCCAATCTGCAGGGAATAATTTGTTGTTACCCTGCAGATTTTGTGATGCGAATTTGGGGTTTTTTATTCTGAAGTTTTATTTATTTTTTTGTATGTTTTTATGTTAAATTTTTTTATTTGTTCAATATTTTTGTAATTATTCCTTTCAGATTTTTTGTTCAAATCTTGTTTATAAAAATGAGACATATGTATTGGTTTTTTTAAACGTGATGCTTCTTCCCTGTGCACTATGGGTTTGAATGAATAGTGTGAGTGTGTGGGGAGGAGGGGGTAAGCTTAGAAAGAATTTTATTTGCCACAGACTTACTTTTTTAGTGGATACCTAAAAGGAACTTGGAAAAAAATTGTGGGTCAGGGAAAACCTGGAAAAGTCAGGGAATTTTATTTTTGTAAAATGACTATGAACCCTGCTTCAGTCGTTTGGATTATGCTTTCGTCTAGCACATCAGGGAACACGAAGAAATTTGCTTTTTTCCCACTCGTTCCCTTATGAGCGGGTGATCAAAGTTCCCCATACCAATCGATCAAAGTTACCCCAGGGGATCTTGGAAGGTTCACAAAGAATGTAAACAAACCACAGAAACAAGTTAGTTTAGGATAATGAGCTTTTCGGAAAACAGTTCTAAAAGAATGCCAGAGTTGTAGTTTTTCGTGCACAGATGAAAGTATGGAGGGTATTATTTATGAGGAAATTAAAATTGGAATTTATTTCACCTTTTTGAGAACATCTGACCGAATGTGTGGTTGGTTGCCTGCATTCTGTGATCAACGGTTTTCAAATAAGGGCGCGTTTACATGTTGAAGAGCCAAAAATCAAAGTTACCCCAGATTGATCAATGTCGCCCCGTTTGACCTACAGTGTTACTTTTTCGGAACTTCAGTTCATTACGTCAGGTTATGTTTGAGCGACCAGGGGTCGCGACGCAAAAGATCTGACCGTTACGCGTTACGTTACGCTACGTTATGTTACGTTGCTTCGTTATGTGCCTTGCTTGCGTGCGTGTGCTCTCTCCTGAGTCCCTCTCTCGTTTACGAAGCAGCGATTCATATGGTTCGGCCGGGAATTGAACCCAGGCCGCCCGCGTGGAAGGCGAACATTCTACCACTGAACCACCGATGCTATATTGAAATTCTATGCAAAGCTGGTATTCGCAGTGCTGGTGATCTACTTGAATTTGTTCGGATACATTTTTACTATTATTTCCATAATTTTTTTTGCGCGATTGATCTTTTTTGTTTATTTACAGCATCGGTTGTCAGGACGGTAGGTTGTGTTTACTGGTTTCTAAGTTTAACACTTCGGTAAGTGATTTACTTACCGTTCAGACGTCGAAAAGTAATAAATAGCATAAAAACAATTTCACCAAAATGCAAAATATATTTTAAACTGATCGAGAAGTATTCACTTTTGACATTTCGTTAATTTCGAAGAAATTTAAATTATTTTATTCGAAATTTATTTCAATACGATCGCGCAAAAAATGGTATAAGCATCTCGAACGTTAAGGGTAATTACAACGTTTGCATGTAGTTGTTTGTGCAACTAGTGTGGATATGATAGCCATATCGCACGAGGACGAAGTTTGAGCACGACGCCGTAGGCGGAATGCTCAATCGTTCAAGTGCGATATGGACAATCTACACGAGACGAGTCAAACAGCATATTTTTTCTACGACCCACTTAAGAAAAAATCTAGAAAATAAAAATTTCTATAAACTGTAATATAACTTCAAATTGAAAATTTAACAATTCAATTTTATATTTCCACTAATTTTTTTGTGGTGAACGTACAGTTCTTGAATGTCCAATTTGTATAATGCTACGGTTTCCCTTTTTAAATATACGATGCTGTTATAAGTAGATGTTGCCAGTCGGACTCCCTCATGAAGGGTACCGTACCATTATCTATAATAATGAATATTCTGCTAAATATTTCAAACGTCTACCTGTTGTCGTTATGAATATCAAGCAGAACAATTATTTAAAAATAAAATTAACAATAACTTCTTCACGGGGAATCGAACCCGGGTCTACCGAGTGAGAATCTGGTTTGCTTACTACTCGACCACCGAGCAATATGCAAATTGTTTATCTATAACGTCAGATGTATTACATAACTTTTGCTTAAAAGGAACTAAAGTTCCTACCGTGTGTCCCGCGACACGTTCTACCTTTTTTTTTAAATAATGGTTAAAAATAAAAGCATGTTATTTTGTTAAAAACCCGCTGATTTTTTATCCTATCTACTGGGTTATGCCAATAGAGCATTACCTACCTAATACAAATAAGTAACTGACGGGTTACGATACGAAAACAAAAAAAAAGGCCGTTTCTATTTCCATCCTAGTTCCTATCGAATCGCAGCCACCGTATACATTTTTATTTCAATTTCAGATCGGGGTAGTGACATCTTGAATAAATCAAAACAATCAGCTGACTCACCGAAGAAACCCGTCGATGCCAAATTAATGTGTGTCCAAACGAAGCTACTCTCAAAAAAATCGGATCAGTTTCAAAGAATTTCAAAAATTTTGTCCGACCTAATGAAAACCGAAAAAGTAAAGAATCAATTATTGAATAAAAGTATACATATTGATTTAGTCGATAAATATTGCTATAATATCAAAAATATGGTAGAAAACGTTTCGTTCATCAGTGGTTATATGGAGAAGAAAGTGATATCTACAAAAAATGAATTGGTGATGGAAGAATGGGTGTTTGTACCTGATACACTTAAAACTGATAATACAGATACCAACAACAAGAAACAATCACAAATAAAGTAAGTAATTATAGTTCTTGTAATGTTAATGTAACGACCCATATTTTTAATCGCATTGATTGCAAATGCCTCCCAATGGCGTTCATACAAATTTTTCATAAATTTAAATATTTTGAAATAATGTTTTCCATTATTATAGTAGATTCAAATTAACCTGTGCTGGGACTCTGCACACTATAGAATTCTACTATCGACTCTGTTCTACACGACTTGGCGATGGATTTTTGGTCACGTGATCACAGATTAATCTGAGCAAATTGCTATTAACGACCAATCATACATACATACAGGGTGTACCAATCTTACGATAAACTTCGGTATATGGGTTATTTTAGGAGATATCAAAAAATGTTATCGACAAAAATAGTAGATGTGTTGAAGGTCCATATTTTGGAATTATATCGAACTATACAGAGTGCTGCATAACTCCGTTACAAACCAAACATATGATTTTTTAAATGAGAACCCCTGTATATTATACTGAATTCGAATTGTTTACATTTTTTTGAAGCTTTTGATATAAGATTATGCCACGTTATACAGAGTCCTTCAAAAGATATGGACACGTTTATGTGAAAATCGTAGGTAAATCAACGCTCTGTAGCTTGTTGTACGTAGGAGAAAAAAAAGTATTTTGCCAAACAGAGTTTTGTAATATGATGCAATATCTCCCTATCCTATTAAATTTCAATTATATTCTTTCTTGTATACAGGGTGAACGGAAACTCGAACCTTTAATTTTCTTTCTTATTTCAAATGGAACACCCTGTATTTTATATCAAAAATAGAATCTTTGATTATGTAACTTTAATTTTTTGTCAAGCATTCCCTATACCCAAAGCTTATAAAAACAGAGTTATTTTGTAATATTTATTGTAAACTATAATTATTGACCTATTATGTGAAAGCAATAAACGTTGTATGTAACAAAAATCCTGATTAATGATAAATTTTAATGAACAACTTATTCTAAACAAAACTAGCCACCAAAAGTATAATCCCAACCGTAATATTAAACTAAGGGTTCAAAATGTTCACCGTTAACATCAATGCAATGCTGCAGAATAGTTCAAATGATTGACTAACATTTCTCAGCATATCAACGTTACCAGATCGAAATGCCGCACTAATTATCTCTTTTATGTCATCTCCAATAGCCGGGGAATTTTAGAAACTTATTCCTTGCAAGACCCAAAAAAAATAAATATACTTTTGTTAAATCGGGTGACCGAGCTGGCCAATCAGTTGGGCCTCCTCTTACAGCATTGCATTGATGTTAACGGTGAATACTTTGAACCTTCAGTTTAATATTACGGTTAGGATTATACTTTTGGTAACTAGTTTTGTTTAGAATGAATTATTCATTAAAATTTATCATTAATCAGGATTTTTTGTTACATACAACGTTTATTGCTTTCACATAATAGGTCAATAATTATAGTTTGCAATAAATATTACAAAATAACTCTATTTTTATAAACTTTGGGTATAGGAAATGCTTGACAAAAATCAAAGTTACCTAATCGAAGACCCTATTTTTGCTATAAAATACAGGGTGTTCCATTTGAAGAAAGAAAATGACAGGTTCGGGTTTCCGTTCACCCTGTATACAAGAAATAATATAATTGAAATTTAATAGGATACGGAGATATTGTATCATGATACGAAACTCTGTTTGGCAAAATACATTTTTTTTTCTTTAACGTACAACAAGCTACAGAGCGTTGATTTACCTACGATTTTCACATAAACGTGTCAATATCTTTTGAAGGACTCTGTATAACGTGGCAAGAGATCATATCAAAAGCTTCAAAAAAATTTAAACAATCCGAATTCGGTATAATATACAGGGGTTCCCATTTGAAAAATCATGTTTGGTTTGTAACGGAGTTATGCAGTACTCTGTATGGTTCGATATAATTTCAAAATATGGACCTTCAACACATCTACTATTTTTGTTAATAATATTGTTTGATATCTCTTAAAATAACCCATATACCGAAGTTTGTCGTAAGATTGGTACACCCTGTATAAACAAACTTCTAACCTATTTGCCTGTGTATTTCATTTAAGGACTATGATTTTTTGCTGTTTTTTTTTTTCTTTCTTTTAGTGTTTTACATTTTATTTTTCTTTATTTACTATCTATCTATCTATCTATCTGTATATCCCTCTACGAGATTTATCTAATGACAGGAGTGACTACAACATCTAACACGACAGATGAAAAGATTAATTTTTCTCGTCGGTCAAAATATTTCCAGCAAACAGATTTAAATCGGACTAATCTGAGCGGAATTACCGAACAGTTCAGATTTACCTCCTCCACCTTCATAGATGTAAGAGATGTGGAGAACGTACAGAGTGAGATTTTTGACTGCTGCCGAATGGAATAATAGTTATTTACTGTAGAAAGCGACCGGTTGAATTCTATAGTGTGCAAAGTCCTGAAACGAAAAATGATGTTTGAATGAACGTTGGGCGCCAATGAAACGAAAAAATGTTTAATGTCAATGAATGGTTCTTGCTGGGCAACAATTAATTTTGTCACTGAAGTAGCTGGTACGATCGCTGCGGAAAGGTTAAATTAATTGGCTGAAAATAGAGTATATTTATTTTTATGTCCAAAGTCCAGCCTCTTCTCTTAAAAAGTTCACGAGCCGCCACTGTCAACATGTACATAAAAAAACTAAGATTTTAAACTTATAATAGGTATGTAGGTGAAGCCTGACACTGTACGTTACTTATTGGTGTCCCAGTTTACTCAATCATCTAACAATAAATTTCTGGTATGATTTTTTCTAAAGACCGGAAATTTCTAACTTATCCTCTCAATCAACTTTCGCTAAGTACATACTGGAATGTATGGAAAGGTACCGGAACCTGGAGAATTTTGCTCCTTGACTATTTGCAAGGGAACTTGGTTTGTCCCACGGAACGGTTCAGTTCTTCCTGTTTCAACTCTTGGAACTGGAGTCGGTTAGTCCAACTCCCTTAAGTCGTTTAACATTTTTATACCAAATACTGGAGTTGGATTATTCGATTTCCAATTCACCTGCTGCTACGTTGCCAAATTTTTTTTTAAATAGATTTTTTTCAATGCTTACTAATAAATGTATACTTCCCTACTAGCTTTCTAAGAACATCACGAACTAACAGTTTACTGATATTAGTGGATCATTAGTATAGTGACCCTAACAATTTTATAAAATATATCCGACAACATTGCTTAATTTTTTTTATATTTTTCTTGTTTCAGGTATCCAAATATAATTGGTATAACCGTTGTAACGACACATAAAAGGGACAAAGATTACGTGAAGATCCTCCTAGATTCAAGTATCAGTCTAGACAACCTCCAGTGTCGCCATTGTGGGAAACTATTTCAAACAATAAATAATATGAGAATGCATATTAACAGCGAACACATTATATGCGACATCTGTGATAAGACGTTTGAAACTAGAGAGGTATGTTTGTAATAAAATAGTTTTTACTTCTTTTATCGAAAGGTTAGATTGTTCCATCAACAACATTTCCAAAATAAGCGAAAAAAAAAGCGCTATCCCAATAAAAACCGTTCCTGGAACGTGCACCTCTCTGGATTCCATTTCTAGTAGATTATCATATCGTTAGAATGTCATAAAATAAGATATTTTATCTACGATCACCTTTAAAATTAGGCATTTACGAACCAAAAAAATACATTGCGTAAATAAACAACGCTTTTTATATGGGACTTTCATTATAACATCCAAAAGCGTGCGTAAATGACCAATGCTTTTTAAATGGGGTTTTCATTTTAACACTTTTTTTTAGCTACGTGATTATCTAGTTGCCTTGAGATTAGTCGTTTGTTGTATAAACTTTTGTGCTGACAGTAAATTTGACAGAAGTGTCAGGCATAGTGAAAAATATTTGTTACTTTGAAAAAAGACAAATTACCCAATGTTATAATTAGTAATTTAAATAATTGTCCTCATTTCACTGTAAATATGAATTTAAATAAATAGAATTCGTTGTGTATACAGGGTGTCTCAAAATTGACGCCCGTCCTTTCAGAATATGAATCGGGGGGCTAAAACGAATTAAAACGTAAGAATAAAAAAATTGCCTTATGTCCATGGTTACAGAGTTATTGACAAAAAACAAAGATTATTAAATAATAATGTAATCGGCCCAAATATGTTACCTAACCGACTTAATTCAGCATCGTATTTTCATTTTTTAAACGACAATTTACCACTGCCATTTCTCGATCAAGTTCCATTAGGAACTAGATTGAATTGTTGGTGCCAACATGATGGTGCTTCTGCACATTATGGTAGACAAGTGAAAACATTACTAAATCAAACATTCCCCGACTTTTGGATTGGAAGAGGTGGACTTGTACTATGACCTCCAGATCTAAATCCATTAGATTTTTTCTTCTGGGGATTCTTGAAAGAAAAAATTTACTTTGAACTTGGTGAGAGTGAGGAAGATGTAGTAGCTGCTGTGACATTTATAGACGAAAACATGCTACAGAGGGCTCGTGATTCAATGATAAATCGTGCAAATATTTGCATTGAAGTAGGAGGCGATTTGTTTGAACACCTTTTATAAATTAATTTCTTGTTTTGTAACAAATATTCGTTTTTAATAAAGTTTAAACATTGAATGTTAGATCTTTGTTTTTTTTTTCAATAACTCTGTAACCATGGACATAACGCAATTTTTTTATTCTTACGTTTTAATTCGTTTTAGCCCCCCGATTCATATTCTGAAAGGACGGGCGTCAATTTTGAGACACCCTGTATATACACTTGTTTATGGAAAATTCATTTTTATGTTTTTTAACCCATTCAGAGCATTTTTTTTATTTTTTCATCATGTGCTCATAGATAAATTTTTTGTATGACTCTTGTGCGTGAAGTACTTTTGCGCACTCGTTGCGAAAAAGGCACTCGCTACGCTCGTTCCTTGCATTTTCGCAGCTCGTGCGCAAAAATATAACTTTACGCACTTGTATCATAAGTAACTATTATTTCGCATTTTACCAGAGATGTGATCTACTTTAATAAACCTGGACCTTAATAAAATTTGACAACAAAGTTTTGTAGTCTTAAACTTCAAAAAATTTTATGGATTGTCTATATAGTTATCAAATTTATTCGTTGTGTCAGATAGGGACCAAAAATTATTTTATTACTAGTTAATCTTGACAACGGTAGCTGGAACGCTACCGAAACGTCGAAATAAAAAACATTATTGTGGTTTGATTCGCAAAAAATAAGAGAAAAAAGAATAAGTAATGCCACAAAGAACTTACAGAAAATACAGTGTGTACCAAAAAGTTTTATACAAATGGAGAAAAAGTTTATCTTACATTTCACAAAAAAAAATATTCTTGATAAAAAGATCTGCATGACTTGTAGATCCATAATCAAGTACAAAATTTTTAAAACATTGGCTGGAATACAGGGAAAATCAAAATTATGATTTGGAGTGAGAGTAAAATACGTTCAAAATGTAGTGGAGAGCAAAATGTTCATTGAAATTGTTATTAAATAGCAAAAAATTATGCACACTTGTAGATTAGTGATTTTTCCAGATAAAAATTACAAGATATTATTAATTATAAAAATAATGATTACTATAAATAGGGTTCAAACCGGCACGTCAGGTAGGTGCGCCTATGGAATCGGCTGCTAAAAATGATTTATTACTATCAACCAATTTCAAATCGAGTATAGATTATTTATTGAATAAAGGAATAAGACATGATAAAAAATTGATAACCTCCTTACCAACAATGAATAATACGCAACTATTAAATTTTATTGGGAACATGTAAAATTACTTAAATACTACGGAACTTCAACGTATCCACCGTCTTTTTCTAAACAGGTGATTGCTCGTTGATTAAATTATTTTATGACATTTCTAATCACATCTGGAGTTATACCTTCACATGTTTCTCTAATGATTCTTTCAAGATGATCAACATCTTGAAATGGCCTCTGAAGGTACCCCTTTTCTTTTAAGTAACCCCACAAAAAAAGTCTAGAGGGGTAATGTCTGGAGACCTTGGAGGCCAAAGAAACTCCATGTACCTCCCGATCACTTTACCGTTAAAAGTGTCGAGGAGAAAATCCCGAATATTTCTGTTACAGTGACATGGTGCTCCATCCTGTTGGTACCATATTTTTCCTAGTTCATTTAGTGGTAGTTCATCAAGAATGTCAGACAACTGATTATTTAAAAATTGTAGGTATCTTTCTCCATTCATGTTATTTCGAAAAAAAGAATGGTACAACAATTCTGTCTTTGTAAATGCCACACCATACATTCGTTTTAAATGAATATTGATATCTGATTTGGACATGGAAATTGGGATTAACATCGCTCCACCATCGACAATTTTGCGAACTTACTGTACCATTAGACGTAAACGTTGCTTCGTCAGAGAAAAGTACGTGTCGTGTCATAAATCTGTTATCTTCCAATTCTCCTTGGATACGAGCACAAAATTCGAACCTTCGTTCAACATCTCCTTCTTTTAAAGTATGGGTAAATTGGGGTTTATATAGTTTAAATTTATTTGACTTTAAAATTCGTGCAACTGTAGTTTTAGTTACTACATTCAATAAATTGGATCGTTTTCGAAGTGAATATTTTGGATTTTCCACAACCGATAGCATCACATCAGTTTCAATATCTTCATTTCTAACCCATGCCCGATGTTTCTCTCTAAATTTATTTTCAACACTTCCAGAACTCTTGAATTTATTTATTACATATCTGACAGTTGTGAAATGTATTGTTTTATCAGGGTGTCTATTATTAAAGAGATTTCTGCTGCTTCCCTACATGTTTTATAATTTTCTCCAACAATGAGAACAATTTCAATTTTATCTTTAATACTCAATTTTACTGGCATTTCTAATTATTGCAAACACACACACACTTATATAACATTTGACATTTGTTGACAGTTATTAGATATTCTAAAGCACTCTATCCAGAACGTGTTTAATAAGGATGAGTAAAACAAAATCAGGCGCTTATTATGAACGGGATCTTACGATGTTTCGTACTGCGCATTAATCTAACAATTGCTGACGTGTTTATTTCAATAATCTTGTAATTTTTATCCGGAAAAATCACTAATCTACAAGTGTGCATAATTTTTTGATACTTAATAACAATTTCAATGAATATTTTGCTCTCCACTACAGTTTGAACGTATTTTACTCTCACTCCAAATCATAATTTTGTTTTCCCCTGTATTCCAGCCAATGTTTTAAAAATTTTGTACTTGATTATGGATCTACAAGTCATGCAGATCTTTTTATCAAGAATATTTTTTTTGTGAATAAACTTTTTCTCCATTTGTATAAAACTTTTTGGTACACACTGTATTTTCATTTTTTAAATATTGATTATTTTTTTCGTATCATTTTCAACCAATCAGAATGATCAATTCAGTTAAGTTACCTCGTATAATTTCGATAATACCTGATTATACATATGGTAGCTCTACCAATCAAACATCCTGCATAATCACAAATCGTGTCAGTTTGACAGAATAATTCTCCCGCTTCGCGGTCGGATTATTTAAACTGTCAAACTTGTATTGAATGTATCGTCGATGGATACATGGTAGATTATAGGTGTGGAAGGGACTCTGAATAGGTGGTGTTGCTGGTCACTCGGTGGGTCATCTTACAGGAATAAAACAACTACCTGTAGCACTGGGATACGTTCTATTTATTACTTTAACTTACTATTATACATTAAACTACTTATTACTAACACTAATATTAATAGTAATGGTAATCATAATTATAATGAGAATCGATAATTAGAATGCCCCTTAAAACACTATCGTTAGCATATTTATACGACGAGTCAAGTTCATCATAAGTAAATATAAATAATACTATTTATGTTTATTTCACGTGCAACCTTCCTAATTCTTATTTATATAACGATTCATGATTTATTGGAATCAGCTTCAAGGGAATTTATGTCTTTTAATTAAATATTATTAAAACTTATTGTTTTGACCATCACAAACTGACACTCTTTGTAATTATGCAACAAGCTATCGATGTATAACCTGATTATTTTGAAGTACTTATGGTATTACTACTGAGAAAAACGAATAGAACTTATACAGTCGATGGAAAAGCTTTGTAACTGACACGAGTATTAAAAGGGCAATTAACAATCTCGACCATTATCATTAAATTATCTCGATTGTTAATGGCCCTCATTAATACACTTGTTGGTTAAATAACTATTTATCTTTGACAGGCTTTATTGCGTCATAAACGACTACATCCAAAAAATAGTAACGAAGAAGATTTGAAACATTGCAGTGTGGATTATTGTGGAAAATACTTTTTGACCGATTCATCATATCAACAGCATTTATTAAATCATAAGTTGAACCCCAACAGGTAAGAGAATGAAGATCATTAAAAAAAATTGAACTAAAATATAAAAATCCAAATTGGATGGTTTTGAAGAATATTTGGAAAACTAAAGGAAATATAAAAAAAAGTAGTTAATATGATCTAATCACTTATTTTTTATTAAACAAATATGGTCCAACCAAACCAGATCTTCGGTAAATTGTTTGATTTTTTGAGATATTGCTTGATTTTACAAAATTACACAAATATCTTCTTCTGATGACATAACGAGTACGTTCATAATATATCGAAAACTGACTGTGTAGGGGAAAGGGGGGATCATTCAACCACTTTTTAATGCTTTGCCTAAATTATAGCATTAAAAAAAATTTTGATGGTCAATTTGCTTTAAATAATTAGTTCAACACCTTATCAAATTATTTATAACACTTTGAACTTGAAATCACATATAGAAAATAGTTTTTTGAAATTTTAAAAAATATTTGCAATTTGGTTGAAACTACCCCAGTAGTGAGGTAGTTCAACCACGAAGTGGGAATTATTCCTTCTTCTTCAAATTTTATTTCGTAATCATTTAGTGTCTTCTTTTAGAGAAGCATCGCACCATTACAGAATCTTCTTTTATCAGATATTCTGTGTC
>CAJUYH010003510.1:0-32029 GCA_910591685.1 Galerucella tenella | reverse complement strand
TTCAAGTGCGATATGGACAATCCACACGAGTCGAGCTGCATATTTTTCCTACGACCCACTTAAGAAAAAATCTAGAAAATAAAAATTTCTATAAACTGTAATATAACTTCAAATTAAACATTCTACAATTCAATTTTATGTTTCCACTAATTTTGTGGTAGACGTACAGTTCTTGAATGTCCAATTTGTATAATGCTACGGTTTCATTTTTTAAATATTTATGATGCTGTTATAAGTAGATGTTGCCAGTAGGACTCACTCATGAAGGGTACCGTACCACTATCTATAATAATGAATATTCAGCTAAATATTTCAAACGTCTACCTGTTGTCGTTATTAATAACAAGCAGAATAATTATTTAAAAATAAAATTAACAATAAAAAAAAACTTCCCCACGGGGAATCGAACCCGGGTCTACTACTACTCAACCACCAAAGAATATTCAAATCGTTTATCTATAACGTCAGATGTATAACATAATTTTTGCTTAAAAGGAACTAAAGTTCCTACCGTGTTTCCCGCGACACGTTCTACCTTTTTTATGTCTGTTTACTCCACAATTCAATGAATATTCGTCGGAAAAACAAATATTGAAGATTGAAATTAAAAGACACCCTGTGCAGTCGACGATGTTTAGCTCTAATTAACACGTGTATTAATAAAAAAAAATAATAAAAAGCTCTATTGTCAATCGCCCTTGTTAATAGCTGTACGTACATACCTGTGGTTTAAATGACTAAAAATACCAAATTTTTTTTGTAATAATAAAGTCTAGAAGTCACTTTAACAACTCAAAGTGACAATATAAATAATAAGAAGCAGTTTTCCGGAGTTTTGCAGCAATTTTCCGGAATTTTGCATCCTCAAGCAAAAAAAAATGGTAGGTACTTAATCTGATAGATTTTTTCGAGAATGAATGAAAATGTGGAAATTCTTCAACCAGTGTGCAGGAAACATCAACCATCACTATTTTCCCCGGGTATATTTGTAATCTAACATTTTGGTAACCTCTGTGTCTTCTGATTTGATACATATGGTTAGTGACCTTTGAACCCGCACGATAAGAGCGCTTTTGACTATACCTACTCAATTATTAATATGTGGATTTTTGAAAATAATAACTTGACTCACTATACCATAAAAAACGTGTTGAATCGGCAGTTGTCAGTCCATAAGAAAAAAGCCAGTGGAACAGAAGGTGGTACATCCCATTGTTTTCTACTACTAGGTATCTCAACGTGAGATGCGTTACCCTCTGCTACCGTTACAGCTACCTTCCTTATCAGTAAAATCCAAGTTACATACACATAAGAAAAAACTACACCAACCCAATGACCATGCAGTAAATAATAAAACCACTCTAGATTAAATGATATATTAACTGTAAATAATAGGTGAGTATGGGACCTAATATCGTTCCAACGAACTCTTCATCTATTATATCGCCATCGGATGTAATTAAGTATTTAAACGATATGATCTCTATGGATTCAAATTTTTTGGGGGCAATTTAGGAGCCATTAATTCAATCTGATATCATAGACCACCGCTATATATCAAAATATTGGCAGAAATCATTTTTTTTTCGGTATTAGATTAGACAATGGGAGAGTTGATGACAGGGCAGATCTAATAAAGCACATGCTGAAAGAATTATTAAAAAATTGCTGAAATTGGCAATCCCTTTCAGACAATAATTTAGTGAGATTTGATCTTAGGATACATAGGCGTGCAAGAATCACAACAAGATTTGTTATTCTGAAAAATAACTACTGAAGAATTATTCCGAAACACATTAAAATATAACATTATATTATAACATTATTGATTTATGAATTTAAGTTTAACATATATCCATGTCTTGATTTCCATGTAGGTAGGTATATATCATTTGTCATTTGGAAGCAATTCAATGTAGTTTTAAAAATTAAATAAAAGTAAGTAAGTAAGTAAGATAAAACTGCAGCAGAATTGTTTATTATATTTCTGTTTGTGCTTTTTCATAGCATCGAATCCAGTACATTTATGTCTGTACAAGTCCTTAGCTGGCTCCTGGTAGTTGACGCAAGAAAAACAGAACAATGATGCTCACTTAAGAATCAAGAATCACAAGTTTGGAATTGTATGAAGCTTCAATTATATAGGAACATTCACAAGACTAATTAGTGAAGACAAGATAAAAGGCAGAATGCTGAAAGGAAACCAAATTCTTAAAATCCAAATCGATCAGCAAAAAAACTAAGATACAAATCTATATAAGAACTCACGAAACAACCGTTATAAACAAAAAATACTAGAGAGAAAAATATTGCTTGAACGAGACATAACAAAAGATGGAGGAAGGAGATTGAAACAGAAACATAGAAATAGAAAAGGAAACTGATAGGGAAAATGTAGTGCGATATATAAAAGTGAGGAGACTGAAGTGGATGGGACACGTTATGAGGAGAGCAACAACAGAAATATTGAATAGCATGGGTAATAATTTTAATAATAATAATAACTTTATTGCTTATAGAAAACAATGTTTACAGCAAGGTTAGTGTGTGATAATATACAAAGATTTTTTTTTTAATTCACAAGAGAGTTTGTAATAAAAGATAAAAACAAAATAAAATTATTCATTGAGTATAAATGACCTCAATTTGGGAATATTCCAAAGGTAGCAGCATATAGTTTACCCCTCAGATAGGTTTATATTTTGTAAAGCATTTACTAATGTTTCCAAATTTTGCAGACAGGATATGTTTTGTTTTATGACTGTATATATCGGACACTCAAACAAAATATGAAAGTTAGTTTCCTTCTCGTCTATGTTACCAACAGTACATGTTAAAGTAGGATCTATACTATAGGGTATGCCGTTTAATGTGAACTTCATTTTAAATTGAGTTGAGCCAAAGTACGAGTGATCTGAATTGGAGACTTCAACAGTAAACAATTGCTTGGTTCACGTGTTGTTGTGAAAGCATTATATAGAGCCATGAAAGGGTACGCTGACGATGTAGCAATATCGGATTGGTGCAGGAAGGTATAGTATTTGGAAAGCAGTGGTTTTTTGTGATGTAAGATGACCATGAATGACCAAAATCTGGGATAGCAAAATTTATCCATTCGAAGAATCTTCAGTAATTGTCATTTTAAAAACACTGTACGACAACTCTTCCTGTTTCTATCCGAATAACAGAGTCTACTAAAAGGATTCGTTTTAGGAAATGTATTTGCACTCTTTCCAGTGCATCCAAATAACGAGGACCCCAAACAGATACACTGTTAAAAATAACGCTTAACGCTAGAGATTCAAATAGTTTGATTCTAGGGTACCACATGTCAATTTTTGCTTCACACATCACAGGAATGAGAGCGCTAACGGCTTGTTTACCTTTTTTTACAGTTGCAGTTGACATTTCACTGAATAATGGGTTCCATTAAAGACGAGAATCAGAAGAAGACCACGAATCAGATGGTGGGATCAAGTACGGGAAGTTATGAAACCATTGAAAATCAGAGACTGGAAAACAAAATGAAGAGACAGGAGAAAATAAATGGAATACTATAACAAAAGAGGCCATAGGACAGATAAAATATTATAGTCGCACTGATATAAGAGGAGTAATTCATCTCGTTAATAGGACTAAACACAGCTCTATTGAGTTAGCCATAATCCCTCCTGATTCAACGACCAGTAGAAAAATAGTGTATTTTGCACGTGTTGGAGTGGTTTTTCATATTTGGTGATATTGTGGTATTGAATTTTTGGCGCAATCAATACATAGGTAAATGATTTAGATCATTGTTTAGTAGCACAAGGGCAAAAAATTCTCATCACGATTTTGTGGTTTTTCACCATTTGTCACTTGAGTAACGTTGCGTGAATTAAAGTTTTTGATTATATTTTGCTATGTTTCCATTCATTTGGTACGTGAAGAACAGTTGTGTGTCACACATGTAGAAAACGCATTAGCAACTAGGCAAATTCTCGATTGTTATCTATTTAATAGAAGTGAACCTCCACAATGCGAAGTATGCAACGTACAGCTCACTGTCAAATATTTATCAATCGAATGCCCAAAGTCTCAACAATCAACACAAGACAATAACATGAGTGACAATCTAGAAATATTACTTGGCGAAAAGTCTAATAACCAAAATCTTTTCGAATACATCAACGAAATTAACATACTCACAAAATTATAAATGATTTTTTTGTTTTCCGTATGAGTGTATACAGGGTGGTGGTGGTATATAGAAATACAATACAATCTTCATTTTAAATTGTTGCGATTTGAATTAACTAGCCTCAATAAAATGTTGATATTAAGAGATAAACATGAAATTTCAATTTTCGTTTTTCACAATAACTTTAACGCTTTTTGACGTATATGCACAAAAATTTGAGGTTGGGGTTTTTGGATATGAGAAATCATGATTTTGTACCTATTTCGATGTATTTTGTAGGGGGCGCCACATAGGCCAAGAATGCGGCATAAATGTACGCAAAACTTTTTTGGCTTTTACATTAGCGCTACTTTCGTTGGAAAGCAGCGCTAATGTGAAAGGCATGAAAGTTAATAAGAAAAAATTCTCGATCCATTGTTGTGCCTCTCGGTGTATTTCCAATATTTGCAGATTTATTTGTGCAACTATTTTCACATCTGTTTCTCTTTTATCATTGATATATTTGACAATATAATGTTCAACAAAAACAAAAAATAATTGAATTAATGTATTCTTCCAAGCTAACACGCCAATGGAATCCAGGTCCAATGAAAATGGGCCACTGGTATTCTTGTCGTAGATGATAATGTAATGTAATTAGGGGTCGACTTAGAAGGAATATGTTACGGGTTGAAAAAGATCAAGGCGGTTTGTGTGGCTTTTTTCACACCTACTTCATCCGAGATTGTAGATAAATACTTATAACAAAATTGTCGGAGAATGAATTGCTTGAGGTAGGCGATTATTGATTTTTTTTTCAAAAAAATTCAAGAACACCCATACATTTTTTATTAGTGGACTGAGGCTTGCAGCCAACCGTTTAGTATGTTATTACCAACCTATGACTTATGGATTTTCAGTAACTTCACAACAAAACATTTTGGTTGTCTTGACTCGAAACTAAACCTGAGCAGCAAAAGTGTTACTTTCCAGTAAAATTTACTGTACCTACATAATATTATAAAATAAACTATTAAAAATGGAAAAAGCTTATCCAGATTTGGATTATACTGGGCCAAAATAGATAATCCTTGTATTAAGTCATTGAATCACTAAACATGTGAAAAAATGAAAAGTGTATGAAAAGTGTTAAGACCGGAGTTGGTAATTTGGTCCCCAAAGATGACGTCACGAAATTTCAAAAGGTAATTTGGTCCCCATGGCTGACAGGTATAAATTCCCTACAAGTAATTTCGTCCCCGCAATCAAGTATATGCTTTCGGTTCAAAGAAAAAATGAAATCAAAACATGAAAATAGTTTGAAGGTGTTAATTTCAACTCTATGGCATGAACATATAAATAATTCTTACACAAATGAGAATTTCAAAATTTTACACATTTAAATGAAATACATGTTAAAAAATGAGTTCTATCTATTTCAGAGTTTTTGTATTTTTCTATAAGGTTTTCAATAAATTTTTGACGATTTCTAATTTTAGGGTCTCTTACATAATGTTTCAAATGACAACTTTGCAACTTGATATAAGTTTCTATTTGGAATTCATTTAATTTCTCAAGAAATGTTATTATATTTGGATGTTCTTTGTAAAATAAATCGTTAAAAGTTCTGTGAAAAGCTTCGCAAGCGTTTGTTGTTCGCGTGAGATCAGACGAATTTTTGGCCCAAATTGTCGGTGGAAAAAGAGATTCTTCATCAACATAATTCTCGATTAGATAATCAGCATACTTCTCCAATCTCATGTCATTTGGTCTATTTTCGAATAGTTCGAACGCAACGCAATCACCCACTTCATTAGGATCTAAATAAGTAAGACCAAAAGTCAAGTGCAACCACCGACCAATATCACTGCTCGCATCGTTATATTCCACAACTAGACCGATAGTTTTAATTTTCCGGAACCATGCCTGGGCAAGATGAAATCTGCATCCGATGATTTGGGTGGAAGGCCAAACTCTTCGAACGGCTTTATGTATGGCCATTTCAAAATCACACACTATTTCCTTAAAATCGAAGTTAATATTAATTTTGGAGCAGTTATCTTGAACCAAAATAAACAGTCTTTCGTATGTTTCCGATTTTTTATTGGGTAGTAGGCATACCATTAAAGGTATGTAATGTCCGTGTAAAAAACCGTGAATTGTAAACATTTGTGTGAAATATTTGGCACAATAATCAAATGTGCCGTCGACGTAGATTCGTTGCGTTTTCCCCAGAGCTTCAAGATTTGAAAGACACGTAAACACAATGATATTATTTAACACACAATTAATAAAAAGGAATTGTTCATCACGCGAAGTTTTTACGTCAATCGAATTCAAAATTTCATGTACATCGTTAATATTTTTCGGAAGCGCTGGTATAAACTTACGTCGACTATTATACATATTCTTCCTAACGTACTCGACGTCCCTGGTTGTTAGTGTCGTTGGTAAATTTTCTTTCAATGCCATACGTATAATTTTTGACGGTTTTTCAGAAATATAGTCGACAGCTTTTCTCTTACAAACTGCAGAAACTGTTTTCCTATTTAACGTTGAAATCTCCGCAAGATGACAGTGTTCGGATGAAGTTTTAGTCACGAATATTGCACTTGATACACCTAATGTATAGATACAGGCCTTACATTTTCTGTTGGTACATTTCCAACAAGTTTCTTCTGAAGTTTTCAGTTTTTTGTGGAAATTAAACTTGTAACCGTTAACTACAAGTAAATCCTTGCCACGATTACTTTTAATAATTTTCACCTCCATAATTTGCTTTCTCACAACAATTCACACGTACTCAAACTAAGTAATAATTCAAATGATTGCAAATTATAATAATATAAGGGTTTTATATCCGTCTAAACACCTGTTATTCCTGAAAATTTCCAAGAAGCAGAAATAATTATATTTTAGTTTGGGGGCGAAATTACCAGTGGGATTATCGGAGTGCCTGGCTACCAAAGGATTAACACAGGTAGCGGGGACCAAATTACCCATCCCCGTTAAAACAAATGTTGTTGATTGTTTGAGTGTTCGTATGAATGTTGTTGTTTGTTTTACAAAGTAGGTTCGTTTGGTCCAGCTATATGAAACATCAGCGATCGCGCGAAATAGGTTAGTTATTCCACTGATGGACTTTACTTCCGCTTCAAGCTGTGGTTTGCGCTCGCAGCTTTTTTTATCATTAAGTCAATGCCAATGCCTCAAAAAATATATTATGATGAAAGGAAAAAAAAAGGGATTTTTTGACAGCTCTGCTAACCTAACCTTATGCCACAGTCTGACACGTTATTTATCGAATCTTTTCTCCACCAGCTCAATGTGGACCTCTCTAGGTCAAAAATAAAATCAATGAATATTATAAATACGATCTCTTCTACAGCTTAATAAGTTCGCGTGCTTTACTTGATTTTAAATTAACTTTAACTTCTGATTGGTGTGCTGTATTTTGGTTTGGTTCCCACTATTAAAAATATTTTTTAAATGCAGGTGATAAAATTAAACTGAATGTATATCAACATATTTTAGATAACGCTCGGTTACAGTAATTTTGGTATACCCATAACAATAAACCCTTTGAAACCGAATAAACACACTTGGTTTAATCTGTGATCACAGCTGTGTTTATTTCAAAGTATTGTGTATAATATATGCATGTTAAAAATAGTTTTATTTTTTTTTATTTATATTGATAACACGGGGGAGTTTTATTGACACATTACGTCAACTGATCCGTAATTTGTGATTAAAAGTACCTCCAATCTCCTACATCTCAGTCTCCAATAATAATTGTCTTGTGAAAATTTTGTGCTATTAGTAATAAAAATTTAAGTACCCATACTGGATAGATAAAATGATGCTCAGGTCACAATACTGGAAAAAATACCATTATCAATTATCATACAATAAGTTGACGATTTAAGGAATGGTCCGTTTAGTTTGGGTTTAATGATTTCGAGATGGATAGGCAGCCGATCGTGACCTTTTTTGATTGTTCAAAATTCTATTGTTTGGTTTTACAAATAATGTACTCACTGCTCTCAACTAATAGTTAATTCTTGCAAATCGGTAATACTATAATCATATATTTCTAGAGTGTAAGAAAAATGAAGCGGCTATATCTAATTTATATATCTCTCTAATGGACCATAACTTTCCTCTTCCACTGAATATTAGTTCTCTCCTGGCATGCACAGAAAAAGCTACTTTAGATTCTATAATAAACTTCATTAGGCAAGCAAAAATAGATCTTTAACCTAGACACATTCAATAGAGAGCAAAAAAAAGTTCTGTGGCCAATAGCCTTCAGCTGAGGCCGTCCCTGCTTCCACACACAACTATTTAGTATCCAATTTTATTGGAAAAATATAGGAGAAAAACAATTTCTTTCAATAAACTATCATGTAGGAATTGATTGTAGGTTATACCAAATATACTGGAAAAGACAATATAGACTTCAATTGAAAAATACAACAGGTAAAAATTGAGCTTTTGGACGTATTTAAATTACTTGGTTTGAAGATAAACACAAAAAATGGAAATGAAGATACAGAGATGAATCAAAGGATCACCAATACTTCATTAATCAATTTCAGGGTCATTCATATGAAAAAAAGGAAATTGGTAATAAAACCAAATTCACATTCTATACCAATTATTAATTATGGAAGTTGGATACTGTCAAAAAAATTCAAAAGTCAAATTTAAGCCATGGAAATTAAATATTTGCGAGAATTCGAGAGTACAACAAGAAGAGAGAGATTTAGAAACGAGGAAGTGAGAAAGTATTTGGAAGTAGAACCAATACGTATTAAATAAACAAAAGCTTAAGTGATTCGGATACTCAACAGGAATGAGATAGAGACCAGTTACGTATATGTACAGAGCATTTTAATGGAAACTATCCACCCTACCCAATTTTCATGTAGGTAGCTTAGTTTTCATAAGAATTATGTATACTCTGCAAGGATTATACTACGGAAACAATAATTTTAAAAGAGCCACAGATAGGCAGTTAAATGCTGCTGGTCCCAAAAGAACTGCAACTGTACAATACAATACCAATAACAACAAATATAAGGAATATAGTCAAACACTGGTGCCATCTATATACCAAGTACCGAACGAACAAGGAAAGATGAATCTTTACCTGAATGCATTAAAGAATTTCTCTTTTGTATCTACGATCCAGGTAGACAAGGGTATTAGATTGGACCAGATTGGACTACAAAGGAATGGAATGCAATATTAATTCAAGAAAATAGATCATAGCTGATTTTTGGCAAATTCAATAGAATATTAGAGAAAATAATGTCTATGAATGCTGATAATATTGAATATTTCAGAAAAATACTGAAATCTATTTTTGTCCATCCAATTAAATTGTTTTAAGGCAATATTAATTGAGATTGTTGTTTTAAACATTAACTGGAGCATTTTTTCTCACTAATGAAGTAAATAAGAGATAAATTATAAAGATCAATCAATTTCAATTTTCCCAAATGCTGCTCAAATTTCCCGAGTAAGCAATTTTTTGGGAGAATTTTATCCAATTTCTTAAATAGTCTCATAAAAATACGTAAGCATTGATTACTCGTATTTGAATGGTTATTATTTTGGAAATATATCTTTCACACTTCCAATACCTATTTGTTAGCTTCGATTCTATAGGTGTATACTTTATACTTCTTCAAAGCCAATTATGGAATCAAGCAGACCAAATACTGATTTATTATTTGTAGTTATTCTTGATGATAAAAAAAACCTTATATCCGTTATGTAGAGCTAATTTTAGAATCTTTGTCCAAGTTTTTCACAAACTTTCAGCTCTGAACTTCAATAACTCGTACTTGGTCAACCATTCCGAGTTAATGTTCCTGATTCAGCTCTACACTCTTAACCGTATTTAAATATTTGGACAATTCCAAAATCAGTCTAGGTGATTAGGAGGAGTTCGATTGCAGCGCCACATACCGGTACCAATTGTGTAGGTATCTACCCTAACAGCCATACGATTTTTCAAAAATTGGCACTCTGATTTAGGAGTAGCTCAGTGAGAGCTTGTTTGCAGCGCCATCTATTTTGTTCAAATTCCACCAAAATAGATCTAGCACTATACAGGGTGTACCAATCTTACGACAAACTTCGGTATATTATACCGAATATACCCTGTATATTATACCGAATTCGGATTGGTTAAATTTTTTTGAAGCTTTTGATATGAGGTTTTGCCACGTTATACAGAGTCCTTCAAAAGATATGGACACGTTTATGTGAAAATCGTAGGTAAATCAACGCTCTGTAGCTTGTTGTACGTTGAAAAAAAAATGTATTCTGCCAAACAGAGTTTCGTAGCATGATGCAATATCTCGGCATCCTATTAAATTTCAATTATATTCTTTCTTATATACAGGGTGAACGGAAACTCGAACCTGTCAGTTTCTTTCTTATTTCAAATGGAACACCCTGTATTTTATAGCAAAAATCGAATCTTCGATTATGTAACTTCAATTTTTGTCAAGCATTCCCTATACCCAAAGTTCATAAAAACACAGTTATTTTGTAATATTTATTGTAAACTATTATTATTGACCTATTATGTGAAAGCAATAAACGTTGTATGTAACAAAAATTCCTAATTAATGATACATTTTAATGAATAATTCATTCTAAACAAAACTAGCTACCAAAAGTATAATCCTAACCGTAATATTAAACTGAAGGTTCAAAGTGCTCACCGTTAACATCAATGCAATGCAGTAAGAGGAGGTCCAACTGATTTGCCAGTTCGGTCACCCGATTTAACAAAAGTATTTTTATTTTTTTCGGGTCTTGTAAGGAATAAGTTTATAAAATCCCCCGGCTATTAGAGATGACAAGAAAGAGATAATTAGTGCGGCATTTTGATCTGCTAACGTTGATATGCTGAGAAATGTTAGTCAATCATTTGAACTATTCTGCAGCATTGTATTGATGTTAACGATGAACATTTTGAACCTTCAGTTTAATATTACAGTTGGGATTATACTTTTTGTTACTAGTTTTGTTTAGAATGAATTGTTCATTAAAATTTATTATTAATTAGGATGTCTTGTTACATACAACGTTTAATGCTTTCACATAATAGGTCAGTAGTTATATTTTACATTAAATATTACAAAATAACTGTGTTTTTATAAACTTTGGGTATAGGGAGTGCTGGACAAAAATTAAAGTAACAGAATCGAAGACTTTATTTTTGCTATAAAATATATACAGAGTGTTCCATTTGAAAGAAGAAAGATAATGACAGGTTCGAGTTTCCGTTCACCCTGTATGCAAGAAAGAATATAATTGAAATTTAATAGGATACGGAGATATTGCATCATATTACAAATCTCTGTTTGGCAAAATACATTTTTTTCTTTAACATACAACAAGCTACAGAGCGTTGGTTTACCTACGATTTTCACATAAACGTGTCCATATATTTTAAAGGACTCTGTATAACGTGGCAAAACCGCATATCAAAAGCTTCAAAAAAATGTAACCAATTCGAATTCGTTATAATATACAGGGGTTCTCATTTGAAAAATCATATGTTTGGTTTGTAACGGAGTTATGCAGCACTCTGTATAGCTCGATATAATTTCAAAATATGGACCTTCAACACATCTACTATTTTTGTTTATAACATTTTTTGATATCTCTCAAAATAACCCATATACCGAAGTTTGTCGTAAGGTTGTATATACGCCCTGTCTATACGAGGGCGGTTTGACAGAAGAGTGACTTTATAATGAAAAATTGGGAAATATTGCGAGTGGGGCAATAAATCGTAACGCAGTTCGGCTAATTATTTTACAACAATAGCGGACAAATGGGCAGGAGCATTGTCGTGATGGAAAAAAATTATTTTCTCCTTCACACGGCCATTGCTTGAAGAGCAGAATCACTCACAAATCATTCCATGGGACGGAGCAAATCCAAGGGTATTGTTCACGTTATTTTTCCTTGATCGCTATTCCACGTGAAAAAATAATTTTTAATAATTAGCCCACAAACTTTTTTTTTCTCCATATTTACCCTACAACGAAAACAGTTTTCTTCAAATTAGTATTAAAACTCATTTATCTGTCAGATTCAAGTACAATTTTGACAGATGACATCAGAAGCATGGCGACAGCTAACAATATAATCACCGTAGCGAAAGTGTTGCCAACCTCTGAAAAGTCACACTTCCGTCAAACCACCCTCGTAAACACGTGCAGGAGAATTGTTCGTTTGAAGATTGGAAAATCTTGAAACATTGTAAAGAGCGAAATGAAGAAATTGGTCAAAGAACTTCATGGTAATCACATGTTATCCTGTTCACTTATCCCTAGTTTGTTCCACCAGCTTTACAATGATTTATAACAAGCAATGGTCTGCTATTTAAATTTTTTGTTATATAAAATTAAATGCGTTGCAAGAGATTAATGGTAAGTTTCATCTTTTTATGTATGTTTCCCTTGAACAGCAACAGAAATAAAAAATCTCTTTTTCTGTTGCAATTAAATTTTTAAAACAAATGAGATAACGTTCTTTTAATTAATAAATCCTTATTTCTTCATGGGGAAAAAACAATTTGCTTTTATATTACGCTTTCCCACGCAATCCATCAAAAACAACACACTCATCTCTGGTCATTAACCCAAAATATATAGAACGTAATTCTGAATGGTAAGCCATTCATTTTTATAGCTTGTATTAGAGATACCTATCATTTGAAAAATTTCAAATACCTCAGGGTTCAAACCCTTCGATACAACCCACAAATATATAATTCGAAATCTACTTTAATTCTACTCTCGAGGACAATAATTATCAGTTTTGGCAATACCGGCTAGACAATCCAAAATTAAATGTCGCTTTAATCTTGCCGAATTGTACACTTCGCCATTTTTTTTGGTCATCAAATGCGTAAGGGGCGTGGGTCAAATTATAATGATGGTTTATTAAAAGTTTTTTGTCTCAGTTTTTTCTGTCATTGAGTAATGACTGCTGGTGAACTTTTTATGTGTTTGTATAAGAGTTTATTTTTAGTTGACGGACTGAGATAATAAATTTCGTCTATTCTAATCATTTCAGTCGCAAACACGAGTCAAATGTATAATATAATAGTATTTTTCTACTCCTATACTTTAAGTTAATTAAAAGCCAATATTCAGTACCATAATGATACTCATTATAACACTTGTTTTCATTATAAAACTGAAAAATTGACCAATAGAAATCTAGATTTTCAAATACCCAAGTAGGCAGACCCAATATTTTCTGTAGAATGTTTGACAGTTTGACAGTGTTTTATGATAGTTTAAATCTTTTGCGTTAGTTTTTGAAAGAAATGTCGAACACCAGACCGAAAATACTTAATGACCAAGACAAATACATATTCAAGCTTATTATTTTTGTTCACAATTATTTATTTAATATTGTATAATAGTAACATACTTATACGCTTTATGCTATCATTTCAACCGAGGTCGAGTTGCGCAGTAAGTAAAGGCGCTGCATAAGGTTCTCTCCGATTTGTACATTCCAGGTTCGAGTCCCGGGTAGTACATTTTTTTATTTTTTTAAATCAAATTTCTTCGTAGAAAAAATAATGTATGTAACTCTCATGCAATGGTTATTACATGATCGTTGCATAATATAAACTATTGTCCACGACTATTTTTTGATCAATTTAACATTTCACGTGTGCTTCTTCAACTATAATGACGTACATTATTCACCAGTGACTAAAATAGGTGTGGATAATAGAAAGGTCACACATGACACATAAATTGAAGATTATTTTTCAAACGATTCTGTCAGCCAATCGTGATTAGAAAATCGAACAATAATCGAACGAAAATCGAACAATAGCATCAAAATTACACTGATTATTTTTTTCACTTGTCAATATCTGACATTTTGGTGGTTTAAGCCAATAGCAATACATTATTCTAGCCAATCATTCGGTATTATACTGGTAATTCTGCTTCCTTATCGATAATACCTTGTTTACATTGAAACGTCAAGATTTTACTTTGAATTAGTCATTATTGACAACTAAAAGTGCTCCTAAGTTTATTGAAAAATGAACACAAACTGATTCAGTCCCATCACCCAGGAGAATATTGAACATTAAGGTAATACAAACTCAAATTGTTGAAAAAATTAATCTTCCCAAATACAACTCGCTTTTCAGACCTGTTTATTGTAGGCAAAAACATTCAAAGAAACCGAATTTAGATAAAATCCCTCGTCCTAACGGACTCGTGATTTTATCAATCGGTTTGTTTTCATATTTTTGCCAAATAAACAAGTTTTCCTGGAATAGAAAAAATTATTGATAAAATTTGAAGCACTCGTGATTTGATAATTCTGCTTCCTTATCGATAATACCTTGTTTTCATTGGAACGTCAAAATTTTACTTTGAATTTGTCATTATTGACAACTAAAAGTACTTCGAAGTATATTGAAAAATGAACACAAATCGATTCAGTGCCATCACCCAAGAGAGTATTGAACATTTAATACAAAACTCCACTCCACAATTGATGAAAAAAATAATCTTCACAAATACAACTCGTTCTCCAAATCTTATCACATGATTTTTTATTTTCATCACTCAAACTTGTTTATTTGAGGCAAAAACCGATTTTAGATAAAATCCCCCATCCTAACGGACTCGTAATTTTATCAATCGGTTTATTTCCATATTTTTGCCAAATAAACAAGTTTTCGTGGAAAACAAAAAATTATCGATAAAATTTGAATCACTCGTGGTATTACCTTTGATAAATTCTTCACGCTGTTTGATTGGATCTTTGTTTAAATGAATGCGCAAGCCATTGGGTACCGAACATTTGTCAGTGTAATTTTTATTTGACGTTAAAAATTTGCTGTCAGTTAACCTATATATAAATATACTTACATATTTGTATTTCGCTAAATTAGTTTAAAAAATAATCACACGGAATTACATTCGTGGTAATAATTTTTTTAAATAATTTTAACTAGATTAGTACTCGTCTTTATTGCTATTAGGAAATCCCACTCGTGGACTTCGTCCACTCGTGAGGTTTCCATAGCAACAAAGATTCGTGCATCTAGTTAAAATTATCAAAAAATTACCACCACTTGTGTAATTACTGTTGATAATTTTGATTGTTACTATATCAATTTGATTGTTACTAGGTTTAGATCATCAGAAAATGTCCTTCCAAACATTGGACTGAATTGACAACAAAGTAAATAAAAATATTGTAGTTATGGTCCTGTTTAGCGGCTGGTTTTATCGTTTATGCATCGGTAAGAAATCGACAAGAACTTGCTCACATTTACCGCTTTTACTAATCGCCAGATCTTATCCATCACATTACGTATGGTGTATGATGTCGTCCTGTAATATTTCAGAAATTGTGTACTTTTTACATACATGAAAACATACTTCGTATTTCTTGAAGAACTCAACCTTCAATTGCTTCACATCCCACGAATAAATTAAACAAAATGATATCTGTACCTACTTGGATATGTATCCATGCCAAAGATACTAGTTGTAGAAACTATACTAACTCAATATCATCCTGGAAGTTTCATCTAAGAAATGAATATAAAATTTAAAAAATACATAATGACTCAATATAAGGTTTTACATGTTGTATTTAGTGACAGAGAGATCGGACAAACAGGAATAGCGTGATACGCCACTTACGTTCTGTACTATTTGACATCTAAGCATGCGCAGGTCAATATATTTACTGAATTATGCAAATGGCGTTAGCGCAAAACGATAATTCCATAAATTTACGGTAAGGTTTAACGGAAGGAGCTACGATAAATTGGGGAAGCCGAATGTATGCGAACACGTAATATGCCGTTTGTCAAAAGTGTCAATTTTCGGCTAATTACTATTTGCTCTTTCTGTTTCAGTAAAGTTCATGCGGTAATTTAAAGCTATTTATGTATCAAGGAAGTTATGAGAATATTAATTACAGATAGGAACAGATTTCAATCTCTGGGAACGTATACTTAGGTCATCATTTAATCAATTTTGAACTCCCTCTTATTAATCATCAGTACCTACCACTTGGATTTTCATGCAATGCTGTTTCGGAGTTGATTGTTTTAGTTTTGTGGCAATTACAAGATATCCGATGTCCACTGCAGCTTCGATCACGAAGACGGTATTCATCCAAAATAATGAAGCCTGCATGTGACAACCCCAGTAATATGAGAATTGCGACACGTGGCCCTAGTTAACTGTCTCAGAGGCATGGGCTGCATTGATGGAAACATTAGAAGAGATACCGGTCAAAAAATTACAATTTCCACTAACAGCCAGGCTCTGCTTAAAGCTATCAGCAATCCAACAACTAGGTCTAAACTGATGAGAAACTGTAAATAAATCCTTTACATGCTGCAAAGAGACAACAAAGTGTCTCTAATATGGGTGCCGGCACATAAGGGGATTGCAGGGAATGGAATGGCAGACCAGCTAGCTAGAGAAGGCTTTAAAGGAGCTTTCACAGGTCCGGAACCGTTTTGTGGAATCACAAAGGATAACATAAGAAGGGAAGTCGGGAACTGGCAACTCAAACGGAGGCTGACACAAGAACACCTCCATACTAAGTGTCTACAAGACAAGAGACAAACTCTTGTCCAGGCTACTGGAGCTAGATAAAAGGAGTTTGAAGACAGCTACTGACCTGGTAGCTGGACACTGTAACCTGAGGAAGCATTTGCTATTTGAGGTTTCAGTTTGTCCATAGTTCTAAAGTTCAAATACAAAGGCAAGTTGAAGTGACTTTATGATATTTTCACAGTTAATTTGAGTTTTCTATTGATATTTTCGAAAATACTTTTCATATATTGCTTCATCAGTATAAATGGACAATGTATAAAAAATACGTACAACTTATTGCATATTATAAATGGAATACACTCAAAACGAGTTCCACATAGCCGTTGGTCGTCAAAATGAAGTGAAAACAAAATTATAGGTACGGTATATGCGAAATATTTTGGTCAAAGCAGCCGATGTATTAAAATGGTAAGTAGTTTATAAATTTTACCTCTGACAAGATGATCCCCAATTGTCAATTGATACTTGGATAAATTGGTGAGTAGAAATAAGCGGTAGTCGCGTCTTTTTCTGTAAAATTAATTGCTTTTTAAAAAGTGTCAATCAAACTGCTAGTGTTTCTTAAATAAATTCTGATAGAGTAGACATCTACATCCAAATCATATGTCTATTGCAAATAATGTGAAGGTACGGAAAGGAATCGGTTCAAACATTTTGAAAAAATATTCAATTGAGGTTAAATAAATGGATATGATATAGAGCTTCGCGAGATACCGACAGTGATGAGAATAGGTGTATTAGTCCACAGCAGCCTCACGGTATCATATGAGGTCTGGGGTGACATTCCGTTTATATAAATTAGCGACCGCATTTAAGCGACATCGCCTGCGACTTTACAGCCGAATGTGATTCCGTTCAGCGATCAAAATTAAGTTCGGAAACATTCGTTAAAGAAGTCGATATTCTGTCAAAATATATGGAAATTAAGAGTAATTTTAGGGTTTTTTACGTCGTATGGTGACATTGAGATAATTGAATAAATGTCCGATTTGTTTTTTTTTCGCTTATGATATTGAAATTTGTGATCGTATTTTAAATATTAAAATGAAATAAACATAATGCGTTTGACTGCTGAACATCACCACGAGACCATCGTAACGTTTGCAGAAGAGCACCCTGAAATAATTACAAATTAGTTTAGTGGTCTTGATGCAACAACTCTGGGAACAATTGATGTTAAAGCTCAATTCACTTGGCTATGGAGTGTCATCTGCTCATGAATATAAAAGAGTAGGTTAAATTTTTTTCGTAGTAGCCAAAGTATGATTTATGAAAATTATTGTTTAAGAGGATTGTAGATTGGAAGAGTAAGGTCAAGGCAAAAGCTGTAGATCTACAGAGAAGTTTGAGTAGGACTGGTGGACTGGTGGACGGAATCATCAAGGCTTTGACAAGAATTGAGCAGAGGCTACTTGCTATAATGGGCAATAAGTCATATGAAGGTGTGAAGGTGACCACAATAGAGAGATGGGGTTCTCACATAACCCAAGTCTTCAAAAATATTTAGGTTCAGTTCTTATTCAAAGTACCACATAGGCCCCTAGTGTTTATTCTTTTGACTCATTTTCACATAAATAAATAAAAAAAAATTTACCTTCAACTGTTACTTCCGAGTCATTTTGTCCCATGTTAACATCCAATACTACATCCTTGCCATTAAATACAGATACTTCAAATGATCAATATAGCTATGAGGACAGCTCAAATATAGAACTGGTTATCGAGGAAGTAAATGACATTACTGGTACAGAGGCAACTCCAGAAATTTCCAAAAAACCCTCCGTGTCCACAACAAGAAGAAAAAATCTAACATCCATGACAGATTCAATAAAAGAAATAAATAGTGAAACCCTAAATGTACTTAACAGTATGGACGAAAATTTAAAGGGTATTAATGAGAATCTGAATTCAATAAACAAATCTTTGAAAAAACTTTTTGATTTTATAGAACTGAAATTTTAGTTTTCTTTGGCTATTTTGGTTTATTTTTACAAATTGACGATTTTGTTATTTTTTTTTTGGCTGTTTTAGTTTATTTTTGTTATTACATTTAGGTAGGGAGAATATGCATGGAGTAGGTAGGTATATTATATTAAATATGTACCTATTTTTGTCAATAGTTATTTTGTACCTAGGCATATTTTTTTAAATCCTAATAGTCAGAAATAGGTGATTTTCACATTGAATGATAAAAGACTGAAAATTGAATGTGATATTTCAAGAACAAAAAAATTATATAGATGTTATTATTGATTTTGACTGTACTACAAAGATAGTTTTGATGTGTTGGGATGTTTATTATACTTAATGTAATATTGCTGTTAATACAAAATAATAAAGATAAAATATTTTATATATTTATGGTATTTTATTTATTTAAATGATATACATTTGGTAACAGAGCATGTTAAAATTTTAGTGTAATAATACCAATGGCACGAGTTATACAAAATAAGAAAATCTCACTTTAAAAAAAATGAATGCATCAAAATTATCAAGTGAAATATCTTCTTATTAATCTCCTTCGTGCTGTAAGACCGATATCATCATTTCTGAAATTTACAGGAGCTCGGCTTCTTCTAAAACTGGATTATTGTGTTGTATATTGTTCTCAATTATATCTAGTCTTCCTCTTACACAAATGTTATGTAAAACAGCACAGGCACTTATAACTTCTCCCACTAGTTGAGGATTATACCTTAGCTTTCTATCACTACTCAAGCAACGGAATCGACTTCTTAAAATTCCATTACATCTTTCAATGCACACCCTTGCTCTTACATGCAATATGTGTATCTATAATTAGGACTACCTGGAATTGCGTTTAAGACAGGTGTCATTAAGTAAGGCTTTTGGGGATATCCTGAATCTCCTAGCAGCCATGTATTTTCATCACCTAAATTTAAATTAGTTGTTTAATAAAAAAGAAATATAAAAAACTGATTAGCAGCAACAGTAACAATTTATTATTTACCTGCCAACCAATTCCTTTCCATCTCGGCAGAAACTGCACTATTTCTAAATATAAAAAAATCATGGGCTGCACCTCCCCAGCGTGCTTTCACATTTAAAATATTACAGTCAGCATCACATACCTACAAAATAACTTTATGAAAATTTTCAAGACCAAAAAAAGGCCATCATCAATTTTCATAATCAGAATATTTATTGTTGAAAAAAACTTACAATTTGGACATTTTTTGAATGGTACCCTTTCCGATTTAGATAAGTAT
The DNA here is from genome assembly GCA_910591685.1 of Galerucella tenella. Taxonomy (NCBI): domain Eukaryota; kingdom Metazoa; phylum Arthropoda; class Insecta; order Coleoptera; family Chrysomelidae; genus Galerucella; species Galerucella tenella. Next base: position 11,975 of record CAJUYH010003510.1, on the reverse strand, counting down.
GTTCCTGTACTTGTGGTGCTAATATTGGAGCATGGGTGCAATCCACAGCACCTATTATTCCTGGAAATCCTGTTTTTTCCATGAAACTTTGTTTAATTTGATTAATTTGTTGCCTGTTTATGGGAAATACTATCCACTCTTCACTTAGATTCTCAATTATTAGTGGAGTAACTTGGGATACTATTTTGGAAATAGTTGGCTGGCTTGAAGGAAAATTGAAATTTTCGCCCAAACATCTCTGGTATTCTCCTGATGCAAAAAGGGCTAATGTAATTAAAACTCTTTGAACAGGCTCAATTGCAAGGGTGCTTGCTACAAGAATTTGTGGAACAATAGCTGGTAGTATTAAATGGCTAACCATTCCTTTGGTTAGTCTAAAATGTCCAATAAACTGCTCATCAGTTGTTGAAAATGGGTCACTATTACTCCTTAAAATGCGCCTCTCTATGTTTTTTAATCTTAATTGTTCCAATCTTTCTTCGTTTTCCAAAACCAAATGATTAAAAATTTCAATTGGCAACATTATACGCTTTTGTCTTTAAGAATAATAATATAATTAATTTGAAAGTCAAATAAATAATAATATGAGTATTCTGTGTAAAAAAGAAGGCACAAGTGGCACAAGGCACATAACCTAACTAAGCATTTTTTTGACAAGGGAAGGAGGAGAGAAGGAGAGAGAGAGAGAAGGAAAAAAATATTTCGTCTTTGTTTTACACACGTTGGCGACACATCATAGGTATCAGAAATTCGGCGATCGCTTTAGAATTATTTGTCGCGACAAAGCGACCAAATTTGGTGAACGGAATGTGTATATCGACTAAGTCGATTCAAGACTACTCGCTAGTGTGAACAGAATGCCACCCCTGTTTCAACCAGCGTCAGAATTCTGATACGTTCTTACCAGATATAGAAACGATCAGTTAACGAGCAGTTTCTTGTTCCCACCAAAATATGAAACGATTTGAAAACTTGAATTGAATGGATGAGGCTTTTACTTGATGAAGATCCATACTAAACGATGAAATAAAACACTTTTATTTGTTTAAATCATCATTATATTTGAACTAAGTTCAATATGCATTCGTGACGAGTTTCGCTAACACAGTAGCTTTCTTAAACGAGTGGAGAGGAGTTTGAAAACTATTGGAACGGATTTTTTCTGTCCACTAATCTGGCATATGCGAATTGCTCTGTTTCAATTTTATTTTACAGTTCCACTGAATTTCAGCATAATCTACAACTTTTAAAGCGTTAATTGTGTTTGTATTTAATATTATTAATTTTAATTAATGATTAATATTAATTAATAGGTTTAACCTTGATTAACATATTTGTAAACATAACAAGGGGACCCAAATATAAAACTCTGTTCCATTTTCTTTCTTCAATGTGTGTGTGTGTGCCTTTGGATCAGTTGATTAACGATGCCAACATGTAGGTACAATACAGACTGAAGTTGTCAGATGTCCCAACCATAAACACAAATTGATCAGATTATTATTATTTGATAGACATTCGCGTTGGAAACGATTTGAAAATTGTAGGAAATCTCAGGCCTCCGTGAAAACCGATGAAAATGCCCTCATAACCTAATCAATCTTAACCTCAAAATGTTTTACGAAAAAAACTAAGAAATAAAAAAATTAGGAATACATTTAGTGTTCGATTTTGTTTGTTTGTCATTGAAATCACTATATAGGAACAATTTTCAACTCAAAATAGTATAAATTCATTGAGATCTAAAAATAAGTATTCATGTATACAGTTTGCGGGTGGTCAAGCAATTGTTGTTTCACAGTTTTATGAGATGCTAATACCTTGCACAGAAACAAGACTTGTTCCAATTGGTTATTAGTTGTAGACGAAACTAAGCTAGAAAAAAATACTCACCAAAATATTTATTTTATTTACTTCAGTTTTTTATTAGTTCGTGCTTAAAACAATGAACGTAAATCGGTTCAACCATCAAAATCAAGTTGTTGCACGATTAGGTACAGTACAAGCTGTATATTTTTGTAATTAAACTTTAGACAGGAACGGAGTAGGTCAAGTGAATTTTTTTGGAAAATATTCCGAGTTTATTTTGCATTAATTATTTCCAATTTTTAAAGTGATGGCGAGATTTAGTAGCACCATATGTTTGAAATATTTTGGGAAAATGTTGGTGCTCATGAAATCTTCCACTTAGTATCGAGAAAGTAAGGCAAAACTCAGACGGACCTCAGTGACGCGTGTCACGACAACTTCATAATTGTGGTTATATTGAAAATGCAATAGAATTAGAGAAGTACTCAGATGAACGACTTCTTGTAGTTGATCTCAGCGACGGTCGCTACCTGTAGACGGTATCACCCACAGAATTTTCGTTGTTGGTGGTTCAATGCAAAACACATGGACGACAGACCACCTTCGCAATGCGACAACTGGCCACTCCTAGTTTCTCCATACTGAAACTGATGAACACTACCGAACACCATTCTCGTTAATTGAAGTCGTCTTCAACGTCAACGACAGATGACGACAACAGAAACACAAACTAGTCGCGTCGCTGTGGTCTGTCTGAGTTCAGCCTGAGTGTTTCAGAGGTGTGGTCAAGGCAATAATTCATAAGAGACAAATCTGAGACTGACAGAGATACAGACAATGAAATTCAAGGTGTGAAGTTTGTACTTCTTTGGGGTAGTTATGTCTTCGAATGAGCATCGAAGTGAGGTAGATCGATAGAGAAGAAGATACTCATATTTTCTAATAACCATGTAGCTCTGAAATTTCATGCCTCCTTCCAGATTAGTTCTGGACTGGTGGAACTATCTACAAAAACTGACAGCAATCAATAAATCTGAAACTGAACTCACTGGTCTAGAACCAGTATTCCGCATATCGAAGGCAGTAGCAAAGATCGTATGTGTATATGTCGGTGGATTCCAACAAAGTATTGGACATATTGGAGCTACAAGCCTGAGCATGAACAAAGCGACCTCCTGATCAATAAACCACCGCTTTCATTGAATCCTGAGCCTAAGCAGACTAGGAAGTGGGTGGAAGCAAAGATTTCTCCAAGAAGGACCTTCAACCTGATGGAAACAAATAATATCTCCTCATTACATAAACATTGCAACCAACTTAAAGCTTAGCTCAAGCCTAGGTGCCGATGACTTAAAACATTGACTGAGTGTACTGAAATAACCCAGTGGTTATGCACAAGGATTGTTAGACCAATGATAGCCTATGGATCAGTGGTGTGGTGGACGAAGACACTGCAAGTGAGAGCTGTAAGGATAATGAGTAGCGGACAACGGCTTGCTTGCCTGTATATTACGAAAGCCATAAAAACAGCTTCCACAAAATAATGCAATTGAAGTCTTGCTAAATCTACCACCACCACACATTTTTACACCAGGCGAATCCAGAAGGAGCTCAAAGCGGATGTCTTAATTGATGCAACGGCTACGAGATATGGCTGTAATAATAAGTTACGAGTAACCGAAATATACAAGAGACCGAAACATTTCATTAGAGGACATTCGCCAACTTTTACGACCGCGATCTAATGAACAAAGACAGGAAGACTGTCAAAGCCGTAATAGGTATGTTAACAGGGTACTGTGAGCTTGAAAGGCTCGAAAAACTAATGGGGTTGACAGTCGAAGCCATGTGCAGATTATGTCACCTGAAAGAGGAAACTGTTGAGCACATACTATTTGCGATAGCCTGGAAAATGTGCGATTTCTTGTACTGCGCGATGAGAAGCGACCAGCAAGAAATTACATGGAAGATTCATTCTGACTGACTGGCTGACTGGCTACTTGAAATGAGTGGGGCTGGAGATTATAATCTAGATCAGAAGGACCATAATAGATATGAGAAGGTCACAGTGAAATAGGCCAATTAGCCACCTCAAATCTTATCTAATTTAAGTGAACTGAACTGAACAATCAATAAATAAAAATCGCATTGCTGCCTTGTCTTATATCCAATAAATTCAGGTTAAGAAAGGCTGTAGCTTTACTAGGGAACTGTTGAAGCTTGATAAAACTATTAGCAGCTACGGTCCTGGTACCAAACACGACCTACATAGACGTATGAATGTGAAAAATGATACCCGCACATTTTATGCAATTTTTTAAAAGTATAATGGATTTTTCAGTGAGTACTGAAAAGTACCGAGAACGTGACGTGTGCTCTGTTCAGGTGCAATTTTATTACCGTGTCCTTGAAGTAAGAAGTCTGTCAGTATGGAATTATACCTATCTTGAAGGAAACACAAAAATGGACCGAAGTGGTATAATAACACAAATTAAAATATTTCTTGATTATTATTGAATTATACTAGAGTAGTTTGCATTTAGTACGTCTAATATTAAATCATGATACAATGAAATACTGTCAACTTGAAATACAGTGAGTATCATAGAAGTGTTACGGAATCCTTCTTTCACGACTAATATAAATGAAGATATCATACTTGTGGGTTTTGCAGAATAATGCCATTAGCAAGGTGAAGGGGAAGATCATGATCAAAATACTTTGTTAAATTATTAACCATCTACTACTATATATCCCAATAAAAAAATCAGAGGCTTATTTCTTTTTTTTAGTAATGAACTACCCATGCATAGGAATGAGACTTACAAACTAAGAAATGTTTTGTCTTACCCGTCAAAAAGAGAATGATTGAACAGCACTCAAAAATCATCTTAAGTTAAAATGCGATCCGTTTGCCTCCTCCTTCTGCCACTTTTCAATCAAGCTGCATATAATTAATATCATGATTTGTCCATCAAAGCGTTAGACTGAAAATTATGTGTTGTAAATTGTTAAAAATATTCCATCCCAACTGAAAGTAACATACCCCTAGATAAACGGTGGCGCGGCAACTTTCGGGGTGTAATCCATCAAAAACTCCGTCTAATAATATATGGTTTTCTAATGGATATTAGCTCAATATTGTAAAGGGTTGCCTTCAACTAATTTTAAAACAGGTCAGGACTTTTCAAATCCAACGTAAATTTTTTCAGGGATATTATTTGATCCATACAAACCGGAAATAAAATTTAACCATATGAGAATAACAAGATTTCATTGAGAGGCAGCAATTCTGAAACTTAGGTTGGACCATTTTTATCGTCACTAACTGTTTCTAGGGTAGAGAAAGGGTAGTTGAATGACATAGAAGATTGTTATCTTCCTCCAACTCCCCAAGGCCTACCTACAAAAATTTAAATAGTGACCCCACAATAAAAAATCAGTTGGAGGTAAGTCTGGTGGCCTAGGCGGTCACACAATGGAACCGCTCACTCCAAACCATTAATTCGAATAATTTTGGTCCTGTCGGTCCTCAACTGTTTAATCTATAGCTAGATCATTATCCTTCTCGTTCTGAAGGATTATAAACAATTTATTTAGGACTCAATAGCTTTCTTCAGCTAATCAAGGCATATGTTACCGTTGAATTTTCCTGGTATGGAAAAGGGACCTTCTAGGTTTTAGAGAATGTCACTCCAGTGTAGTTTTTTCAAATTGTCCAAGGGCTGTCCAATTCTGTGTGTGAATTAATTAATAGTGTAAATAGAAGGATTTCCATGTGTTACACCGATTTTATATTTTTGAACTGTTTCACATGTTTTGGAGACGAATTATTAATTCACATGGTAAATATCGCTTGAGTTGTCCTTTAGGTTTGTTCGTAGAAAGAATTTCCAATCGGTGGGAAATTGGTCAAACTGACATTCCGTTTGTGATTCGATTGGCAATTTTTGTTGTACGATCGGGTGGATATCATGACAGTGATGAACTAAAAGTTCCTAAAAAGAAGCCAGATATATTTTTTAAATGTCCGGTATTAGGTTTGTTCGTGGAACAGTCAGAAACTATCAGAAGCCGTCAGAGCATTGAAAAAAAGCGTTCGTGGAAACAAGAAAAAAATTTGCGGTTTCGGGTCAGTTGCCAACTGTCAGATTAATTTGCTGACCGGGATCAAATTTTCCGTTTGAACATGAGAACATGCGTATTGTGATGCTGTAGAAAGGGACAAATTTTTAATACTTTTCCATTATGGTAAAAAAAACATGGAAATAGCTAACCAGTTAGTTCCTTCTAAAATAAAACGTTAGTAAAATAATGTGTATGTTGTACCAGACATTAAAAAAATCTCTGGCTTCTTATTAGGATGGCCAAAGAATGATACACATATTACAAAATTATTTACTTATTCTTTATTTTTTTCAGCTCTTCTTCAAGTGATAATGAACTTTTAGGTCAAAAATAGTGAAAATATGTCACTTTCTACAGCATCACAATACGCATACTCAAACTAAAAATTTGATTCCGGTCAGCAAATTATTCTTATAGTTGGCAACTGATCCGAAACCGCAAATTTCTTTCTACGAACAGAAGATTTTTTAATCACCAACTGCCAAATTGTTTCTACAAACGTTTTTTTAACGCGCATGCCTCTGACGGTTTCTGATAGTTTCTGACTGTTCCGCGAACAAACCTATTGAAATTTTCACTTATAATCTAGTCAACAAGTGCCTTTTTGGCCAACTTTTTTCAGCAATCTCCGAAAATTATGATCGAGGTGTCATTCGATTTGGGATGGCATCTAGATGATTTTTGAAAAAAATGAAGTTCCGCAAACAAAAATTGCAAAAGTTATTAACAATTAACTAAAAAAAAGGGGGTTTAGTTTTTTGCAAATATCTCAAAAAGTAATAAAGATTTTTCAAATAAAAAAAAAAAGATTTGAAAAGAGGAGGAAACTCCGACTCCCGGAACTGTAGGACCAATATTTATGATTTTCCAAGAGGGATGAAAATACGGCCGAAAACGGGTGTTCTGGCTTCCGTAAGCCCCACCTACTTTGGACACTTTATTAATAAAAATTATTTCAACATATTAAATATGAAATTTGAGAAATGAAAAAATTCAGGGGCTTACTGGATAGATAAATGAACAACAATCCGCCTGAAAAAAATTTTTATCACAATTTTCCAATTAGTTATTCAATTGTTAACTAAAAATTTTTTTCTGATTGAACATAAATATTGCAAGTGTGATAATTGTTAAACTATAAATTTGAGATTTTTTTCCTCTCTTGGAGCAATTCTTGGAAGGATTCACAATGGATCCCCGTTGGAAAAATTGGAAAATGTTTATTTTTCAGGTTTTTATCAATAATTATCGTTGTTGCAAAATTAAAAACTTGAATTAATTGAATAGATGAGGCTTTTACTTGATGTGGATCCATAGTAAATTATGAAATCAAACAATTTTATTTTGTTAAATCTACATTATATTTAAACTTGAAGTGACGTTTCACTAACAAAGTATTATACCTCCATTCGTTTGCAAAAGATACTGTGTTAGCGAAACGCGTCACTTTAAGTTTAAATATAATGTAGATTTAACAAAATAAGATCGTTTGATTTCATCATTTACTTAAATTAATCATTGAAAAAAAAATGTTTTTTTAAATATTATTAATGATCCGTTTTTATGTTATTATATTTTTTTACAGTAAGTAGAATAGGAAAAAAAATATAAGGTAAAATTTTATTTGTTTATAACAAATTGTTTATTACATAAACAATGGAAAAATAAATAAAACGGAATTTTTTTTATATCGAAAAGAAAAATAAATAATGATTTAAAAAAATTGTTCCTTAATATTAATTAGAAGTGGGAGAAAATAATTGTTAATTAACAAATGCATTTTTAAGCAATAAAAATATTTTCTTAAGGATTAATTTTTCTTTTAAAAATCATTATTTGTATCAAAGATTGAAATTCCATAAAAATATTTTCAATTATCTAATAATCAACGCATTTTTTTATAACAATTTTTTAAACAATAACAGATAAAAATTAGAAGAAGTTATTTTTATACAGCTTCTGATAACATAAAAACGGATCATCAATAATATTTGAAAAAAATTTTTTTACAATGATTAATTTAAGTTTTTAATTTTGCAACAACGATAATTATTAATAAAAACCTGAAAAATTTTTTCAATGTTTCCAACGGGGATCTATTGTGAATCCTTCCAAGAATTGCTCCAAGAGAGTAGAAAAATCTCAAATTTATAGTTTAACAATTATCACACTTGCAATGTTCATGTTCAAGCAGAAAAAAATTATTAGTTAACAATTGAATAACTAATTGAAAAATTGTGATAAAAAATTTTTTCAGGCGGATTATTGTTCATTTGTCTATCCAGTAAGCCCCTGAATGTTTTCATTTCTTGAATTTCATATTTAATATGTTAAAATAATTTTTAATAATAAAGTGTCCAAAGTAGGCGTAGTAGTACGGAAGCCAGAACATCCGTTTTCGGCCGTATTTTCATCCCTGTGGAAAAATTATAAATATTGGTCCTACAGTTCCGGGAGTCGGGGTTTTTTTAGGAAATTTCCTCCTCTTTGCAAATCTTTTTTTTATTTGAAAAATCTTTATTAGTTTTTGAGATATTTGCAAAAAACTAAACCCCCCTTTTTTTTAGTTAATTGTTAATAACTCTTGCAATTTTTGTTCGCGGAACTTAATTTTTTTCAAAAATCATCTAGAGGAGAGTCGCCTAAGTCGTACCGCCTCCTAAATCGTACCACCTCAATTTTAATTAGAAATAAAGTGACTACAGCGCTCGTCTGGTGCTACTAGCAACTAGTGCTTGGTCGTAGTGGCGTGACAACTGGTATCCTGAATCGTACCGATTGCATCACTTGACAAAAAGTGTATTACCTTGCACAAATTACCACAATATTAGTGACTAAAAATTAAATTAACCTTTCTAAATAACTAATACTTCTTAGGGTTATGGTGCTTTTGCACAGGGATTTAATATAAGGTAGAAAATAAATAAATTGTAAAAAGTGGTACGATTTAGGCAACCTTCCTCTAGATGCCATCCTGAATCGAATGACACATCGATCATAATTTTCGGAGACTGCTGAAAAAAGTTGGCCAAAAAGGCACTTGTTGACTAGACTATTAGTAGATAAAACCAATTAAACTACATATTGAAAATTACAACAAAAATTATTGAGAAAATATGTATTGTATTTAATAATTTGGTAGAGCGTAGGAAAAAGATGTATAGAATACTGCAACATCAAGTGCCATAGAATTAAGAAGAAGACGTTCAATAGAGACAACATTTTCTGAGAGATACAAGTACATTCAATAAGTTGAGTGAAGCTTTGATTGGAAAACACTCTAGATTAACCAAACAACTAGCAGGACAATTAACTCAAATGCTGGATAATTGTTCAGGTGCCCCGTCAAGAACTTCTGCGCTATATCTAAAGAAACAGAAGTAATTGGCACCCTGGTCAGTACGTTATTCAGTTCATTCAGTTCAATACATTCACATATAATAATTGCAAATCATTAGCTCAGATTGAATAATAAATACATCCGATAAATTATTTTATTCATATAGACATTCGTCGCGTCCTGCTTAACTAAAATATGGAATCAAAGTGAATGTTTGATGAAAAATATATACAACATGTCCCCCTAAGTGCGAGTCATCTGGAAAAAATGTTTAGTCGTATACGAGGTTTGTCAAACAATGTTAGTTTCACTCCAGAGTAAAGTGCCTTTAAATTTGACAATATCGAATGATGTTACTAAAAACAGTTGATTAGAATTAAAAACTACAATTGAATATGTAATTGCATTTATAGAAATTGAAACTTTAAATTATTTTATTTTTTACAAATGTTTCTATTTTGAATGAACATTTATTTCATTTATGTTTTTTGATAATTTTGCATTCAAAACGCGAAATGGTGCATATTCATTTATTTTGCAAAAAATAAAATATATTCAAGCACTAAGTTATAAAATTAACATCATATTAATGTTATAAATAAACAAATTTAATTATCAATCATACTAATGCTTCTACATATCCAACATTCTTCGGTATTGTCGAATTTAAAGGTACTGTACTATTGAGTAAAACTCATACAAACCTCGTATACGACTGGAAAATTGAATATTGGATGACTGTATTATAGGTTTTAGATAATGCAGAACTTTAAAACCATTTCTTCCTAAAATTAATAACAAAAAAGTTTTCCATATGATTCCACGGGGACATATTGTATAAATCGACACCGATGATACCGGTTAGTCCGAAACAATTTAAAAATCCGCAGATATAAGAAACAATAACAAATTACCAATTGGTTCAGCTTCTTTTCTTTGAAGTCAACTCAATAATGAAACCAGGGAAACTACTTATAACTAAAAAATTTCATAACAAGTATATCATTAAATTGTGTTTAATATAAAAAGGAAGAACAACTTAATTATCATTACCACTACTGGCTTGCGATTTACGATGAATAATGGTTGATGGTTGTTGAGCATAATTTTATCGCACTTTAGTTCTAGAAGGAATCAAAAGTATGTATTACAACCACCGAAGTGCCAGAATCCAAACGTCTTCTTCATTTAAATACTCTGAAGATGCTTTTTCATTGATACTCACTGGTTTTTGCGTTTCTTCACTATTTCGTAACATAATTTGATATCGACATCTATGGTACACTCGTTTTAAATGTTTTACTTTACGATGAAAATATATTACGGCCGTTTTCATAACAAATGCTTGAAGTTCACTTTATCCAGAGTGACTATCACTTTGACTTTACTTAAAGTTGAATGATTTTCATAACATTTCTGTTCTGTTCCTTTGAGAAAAGTGTGATTTTACGTTTATCAAAAGAAGTTGGTATCAGTGACTATGACAGTTTCGAGATTTTTTCAATTGAAGTAAGGTTATGTTCATGTTCGTATTATATTTTCATATTAGTGTTTATGCTTTCTTCTGATTTTCAACTTGAAATAAGTGTTATGGGTGAAGAAAATAGAAAAAGAGTTAGGGGTACAAATTTTACAACAGAAAAATTGAATTTGGTGAGAATAGCTGAGAAAAAAATTGATTACTGCAAAAACCATTAAAGGTTTATTCATTTCGATAGCCATATTATGGAGAACCGCTGTTGCTACAATTATTGTCATTGCTATATCCAGGTTAACCCTATATCTTATATTATACCTTTTACCTAGGAATAGTATAGGAAAGAGTCTTTTCCAGACACCAAACTGTCTTTCTACTGTATTCCTAATCCTTATTAATGACTCATTGTATAGTCTTTCAGCCTCTGTATTTGTTTCCTGCGAAGGAGTCAAGAGATATGGCTGAACTCCATATTCAGAGTCTCCAATTAAATGGAACCTCCTACATTGGCCTCCTTGAAAATTATTTTTCAATCGACTATTATTAAGAATAGTCTGATCATGAGCACTCCCTGGCCATCTCGCCACTATAGCAGGTTTGCTAAACCTAAATCTTTGGTAAAATTCTTCATCTGACCAATTATCAAAATCTGTTATTCTCTGTTTATATATTTTTCGTTTCCTAATGATGAATATTTCCTCATCACTGTCGCTCTCGTTGCTGCTATCCTCAAAGGCTGATGACTCGGTATCTATTTCCATCTTAAGAGAATTTGTCCACAATACTGACACAACGAATTGAAAACTGTCTTAAATTTTGAGGTTAAAGTCGCCTAAAGTCGCGATTGTGTCCACTTTAACTCAAAGTCGACTTAAAGTTATAAAGACTGTTATGAAATCGATTTTTATTTAAAGTTTGCTTTAAAACTTAAAGTAGTGTTAAAGTTTGTTATGAAAACGGCCGTTAGTACAACACTATAGTAACGCCTGCGTTACAGGCAAACTGCTAGACATGTAGTTAAGTTAATTTGGTACATAGCAGTTGGATGTAAACTCACCACAAATACCTGGCTTTTAGCGTCCCACTTCATCACTGCCGTCTTTAATAAACTACAGAAAAATATTTAAATAGAAGTATTTGCTTCCCACAATGGAATATCTGGACAAGATCTAATAAGTAACAATAATAATACAATTTAAGCAATGTAAATCTTCGATCATT
>CAJUYH010003509.1:2143-27626 GCA_910591685.1 Galerucella tenella | reverse complement strand
GTGGATTCAAACTAAACATCAGTCGTACAGGAGACACTTGCAAAAACAGGAGCACACCAAATTCCTAGTAAATACCTGATTAACGAAATCTCAAACCTCAGCAGGGGCCAGTTTTGAAAAAAAATTATACCTATAATACAAGACATTTAACTTATAGAAATTTTAAAGCGCTTCAACAGCAAAAAAGAATCATTTAAATACCAGGAAAAAAGGAACATATCATACTTTGTCTTCCTCTTCATTATTTAATGTTAAATTTATTTGTAATCTGATGAAATTAACGGCTTTTTGTATTTACGACACCAAACCTATAATTCATTTTTGAAGGCAAGACGTTAAGGTAGATATTTGACTATTCTGCATGCGGTGGCGTACGGTGTGTGGCATATATCTCATGCAAAATGCTGCAATTCTGTGGCTTGAAAAAGAGGAAATTGTAGTTTATTGTCTTGAAATTCTCCGAGCATTGTATTTGTCAATCTTATCTTACCATTTCCCAAAGAACTGAACAATAGGTCAGTTGTTCACCAAACTGGAAATCAGTAATTTGAGATTTCAGCAGCTTATCGCAGGCAGCTTATCGCAGAGCCGCTGCCGCTTAGTCTCAAAGACATCGTGATAAACAACTCTCCAACAAGTTGTAGAGACGGATTCCGCTGCAACACACCGCAGTGCAGGATAGTAAAAATCCTACCTTTAACTTGGTTTTTTTATTTCGTTTCAGATACAAAGTAAGTGTAACAGCACGAGATGACGTTCCTTTCTTCGGACCAACCCTTCCCACGCCGGCCATTTTCAGACACGGCCCGGAATTCAAAGAATTCCTCCTTACCAAATTGATAAACGCTGAAAACGCTTGCTACAAAGCCGACAAATTCGCTAAATTGGAACTGCGTACGCGTACCTCTCTACTTCAAACTCTCACTGAAGAATTGAAGCAAAAAACTACGGAATTTTTGGGTGGCAATGCCAATTTGACACCGGGCACGCCGAAAACTGATTCCGGCCCTGGATCGAGGTTTATCGATACCGTGAAAAAAGCTTTGAGCGCCAGAGTGAAGTCCAGTCAGAGTGACAACAATCTGAGTACTAATGGACATGAAAAGTTGTCTAAGAAAGGATCTCAACCGACTATCCCCGAATGTACACCGTCGGTAAGTCTAATTTTATATTCTACTCTTCACAAATAGTTGTTTTGGATGTATAAAATATATTTTATAATAATTTCCAGAGCGGTAGATCAATTTCCAAAACATCTATGGCTTCTAACAGCAAGAAAAGCGGTAGTCCAACTTCATCAACGACTTCATCCCCGGATTTAACAGCCCATGTTCCTGTCAGACCAGCTCTCTCCGAAGCCAGTGACGACTCATCGCTCACCAGCGAAGACTTGGAACATCTGGCAGGTGGATACATAGACAGTGATACAGGTCTGGAAAGCATGTCCAGTGCTGAAACAGCCGCTAAGGCATGCAGCGTTTGCCAAGATCGGCCTGGAAGCACGTCCGGACCTACGGCGGAGTCTTTAATGCAAGAAGTAGTACAACTGAAGTGCGACAAGTTAGATTTATTGAGACAGAATGTGGTAAGTTCATTATTGTCAGCTTTTAGTTTAAGAAGAAACTTTACTATTTGGTCATTTTTATTTTCTATTAAATCATACAATTTTTTGTGTTTCAGAATTGTCAGAGAGATTTAAAGCGGCTGCGAGAAAAAGAGTTGGGTCTGCAAGGCGACTTAGCTCAGGCTACTAAAGAAATTTTGAGGTTACGAGAATTGTTGAAGGATTACAGTCCAAATGGCGACCGATCTCCGATGTGAATGTTACTTTGTCTCGTTTCTCTTAACTTGAAACTAGTAGATTTTGAATAAAAACCCCCTCTTTTAGCAATTGTTTTTTGCTTTCGAATTATCTTTTTATTTTCTTAGGATTACATAAAGTGCCCCACTTTTCTGAATTTCATTTTTAGATCCAGAATAGGAAACACTATAAAGTTTATATTTCCTACAAAGAAAATAATTTTTAGTGCACGCATTCTTGCTACTTATGTCTACATTTTCATTAATTAAAAAAATCAGAAGTGGGAAAAATCAATTCACATCACACGAATTCTACTTGTGTTAAAATCTTTATTTTTCTTCTTTTTCGTTTTGTGATATTTTTATATATTTACGAACCTGTATTAAATTTTTTTCTCTTGAGAATTTCTATGTTTTTAGTTTTAAATAATTTATTGATGTACAATTATTGTGTATATTATTATCGAAATGCAAAGTTTACCAACAGCTCTGGGCGATGGAAGATTTTACTTTATACGGTTTTTAAAATTATGAGCTTTCTTACTAGATTCATTTGACACATTTATTGACGTTTTCAACATTTTAACACTATAGAGCATATTTTAAAAATTCGCCTGTGCTAATCAAAAAAACCATTTCCTGGAGTAAACATAATTATACCAAAGTTAACATTCCCCAAAAATTCTGTTTCAGAAAAATTTAATTATTTACTTAGGTGTATATAACAAAGTATTTAAATAGAGTTTAAGTTTTTTTTGTATTTAGAGAAAAAAAAATGAGGGAAACCTAATTTGTGCAGATATTGTTATAGATTTTCTTTATTTTTACTTTGTTCTTTTTTTAAGTTTGTATAACGGCGTTGTTTCCATTTAATAAATATAAACCTACTCTTTACATCAACAATTTCAATAACTTTAGCAACTGTATGTAAACCATACTAAAATGTGTACATTCTTACCAAACTCCAACAAGAAGAAGAAAGAAGTCGACTCTTTCTAAATTCTATGCCTCTGGTGACATTTGAAACTTTTATCAATTTCCTTTTCCAACTATTACCAATTTTTTTTATGATAATTAATATTTCTAATGACAATCATTGTACCTTCAAGAAGGTTTATTTGCATTTAGAGTTTCATAAAATCAAAAAATATTACAAAAGTAAATATTCTGCATCAGTATTAACTTTCTTGTCCCTGCTGTAAGTAGTCTGCCAAGGATCCATCATATAATTTTTTGCGCGATCGATCTTTTTTGTTTATTTACAGCATCGGTTGTCAGGACGGTAGGTTGTGTTTACTGGTTTCTATGTCTAACACGTCGGTAAGTGATTTACTTACCGTTCAGACGTCGGTAAGTAAATTACTTACCGACGTCTTAGTCCTACATACATTTAAGTGGTCCTAAATAATATATTACTTCATTTATTAGTTTATTACACAAAAGGAACAAAAAAAAGAGAAGCTTTATATTTTTTTAATAAACAGAACCGAACAGAAAAATATAAAATGTTAATAAATAGAAAATCAATTTCACCAAAATGCAAATTATATTTCAAACTGATCGAGAAGTATAAATGTCACTTTTTACATTTCGTTCATTTCGAAGAAATTTAAATTATTTCATTCGAAATTTATTTCAATACGATCGCGCAACAAATGGTATAAGCATTTCGAACGTTAAGGATAATACCGGTCTCCAGCAAAATTGGAGGCTTCGCTACGCTCAGCCTCCAAACATTGCTGTCGACTGGTAAACAACCCTTACCGTTCTTAATACTTATGGCCGTTTGCACCAATTGGTATTTAAGTAAACTTAAAGTTGAGTGGAGCTTTAAGAAAGTTTTGATTTGCACCATGAAATACTTGTCATTTTAAGCTGCACCTACCTAAGCTTAGAAAATCGCTGGCTTATTCTCCACTTATCCTCAAAGTGGAGATTTCTGACCTAACATTCTTGTGATTTCATTCAAAAATATGTCAATGATTTTTCTGTTTTCGGATTTTTTTATTTTTGAAGAAGGATGTATTGTTTATGTAGGATGATCTGGAAGTATTGGATTTTCTGGAAAATGGATTTCCAAGTAGACGGTACAACCGTAAAAACTATTATGAAGAATTGGAGAAAAAAAAACCTTTTTCCAAAGGTTTCGCTTGACCAAGCCCACTGTTTCACAACTCGTAGATATGCTAGAAGATTCTTTGGAGCATCCGAACAATTTGAAAGCCCAGACAGGCCATCAGTTTTCTTATTTTCAATAACCTCCTTTCTATTTTGCAGCTAAGGATATTAGCAATTTTTTTTACCGAACTGTATAATTTGCCGATCTAATTTTCTAATTTCTTACTGTGTTTTCTATTATAAACAATTTTCTTATTTAAAAAACAAGAATAAAATCCTTTGATTTTCAAAGAATTGACTTCTAAGAATTTCCTCGGTTGTTTCAAATCATAAAAACGAAGAGTCACTAGAAACCATAGAGAAATAAATAAAACTCAACTTAAATAGCGGGGTTGACAAATGTATTGTACACTTAGCTAAGAAGCAGAGCAAAAACATTGGTGCAACTGAACTTTAACTAAACGACCCTTAAATTTTAAACTCGCCATAGCTATTCTGAGCTTATGCTTCTATTGGTGCAAACGGCCATATATATACTATTTAAGGTAGTGGATAAAATTTATTTTTGAATAAATAGCTTGGAATATAATTATTCTAACTGCTTTTTGAGATGAAACACATTGTATACAATTTTCCAATTTCTTATATTCTGTTGTTTATTCTCTTTTGAAATTTACGCATAGGAATGATATTATTATAATAATTTTTTCTTGGTATTATTTAATAATTGGAAACGACCCAACTTGCAATATGTATTACTAATGTTTAGAATGAATAGTAGGTTGTGTACATATTAAAAATTTCTCACTCGCTTTCTATTTACCAGTTCGTCTATCAAAAAAAAAACATTTATCAGCGTATGTGTTGTCTGTAAACTTCAGATTTAGTCTTTTATTGCGATATGCTTGGATTTTCAGATGTTTGTTGAATTATGCGAAGTTACACAATATACCAATATTTGGTTGATTGTAACTTGTTTGAAATAAATATTGCTAACAGTTAAATAAAAATAATAGAAAGGTATGGCCAGATTAAAAAAGCAATACCTGGCCTAAATACTGAAATATTGTACGAAAATTAACGGAAAAGGATCAACACTTGACCTATATTGAAAAAAAAATAGGAAGTATCAACTTTTTTTGTTAAAAATTATTTCAACACCTGTCCGAGATACAAAAATGGTTGATCCATCCTATTAAAAAGAATATTTCACAAGGAAGTATTCAATTTCAGTGGGAGAATACAGGAAAAGATATACACCTTATTCTCCAAATTACAATAAATCCGTAATCGCCTATCAATCAATAATAATCTTTTTGAAGATCAACAATTTATTTGAAAATTCAAGTGGCGAATCTAACAAATATTTTTGGAAAATGAAATATCTGTAAGCAAATCTACACAACTATTTTCACTGACTATGCAGGTATGTACTATAATGGTAGTACTCTACATATATCCTACTTCTTGTACTTAATATGTACCAGAGGAAAAGCAGCATTTGTTTATATTATTATTACAGAATTCAAATTAAAATAACCAATATGTTTTGAGTACAAATTTCTATAAACAATCAGTACTGCAAATTGTTAACGGCCACCATAGACATATGAGCACACTGTTTAATGTCCACATGTGGTTACAAATTTTGAATGGGCAGTACATTATCAGGAAAAAAATGCTGTTTGGACTCTGCTTCACAAAAGTAAATAACTTGCAAATTTTTAAAATGGTTTTCAGTACATGTGTCTTTGTTTTATAATTCATTTTCTATTATTAATTTTTTTGTGATAACCATTTTGATCATTTGTTCTAGCTTATTTCAGAAAGACTTGTTACTTTATAAAAAGTATTGCATTAGGTCAAAACTTGGGTGAAATTCTGGTTATTTTTTGTTTAACTGTAATTTAAACATATGACATATGGAAAAGTAACATGTTTTTTTTATTTAGAAGAATGCTTCTGTTATTGTTTAACGATACAATAATTATTTAGTGTTCTTTTTGTAAAAGTTATTTAACTGTTTTTATGTACCTTGATTTTTGTCGTATTGACGATACTTTTGCTGTATAAGATCTAATAAAATATATATGTCAAATTTTGTTTAATGTCTCATTTAAGCACCCGAAATAAGTTCAACGACAAAACACATCTCCAATAACCAAGTCTCTTTCATTGTGCATTATTTACTGAGGAAAACCAAACTGTCTTGGTGTGAAAAATGTAGTTGGGCTACCTATTGATAGATGGCGGTCTATATGACTTAAAACAACAACGCATCTCCTATACATAAGTTTCTTTCAACTTTCAATGCGGACTATTTATTGAAGGCAAACCAAACTCTTTTGGAGTAAAAAGCTAGTTATGTTGAGATTGTTTCAGAGAGAAAGATAGTTTTGTTGAGTTTGAAAAGTGTAGTTGATGTACCCATTGATAGATGGCGGTCTATATGCTATTATCATACAGCTAAGTAAGTAAGTCATCAAAACTACGGGAAAGCAAAGGGCGGCGGGTCAGGGGTCAGACAACACATCTCCAATACCCAATGCTCTTTAATAATGTGAATTATTTATTGAGGAAGACCAAACTTCTTTTGGTGTAAAAAGATAGTTTTGTTGAGTTTGAAAAGTGTAGTTGAGCTACCCATTGATAGATGGCGGACTATATGCTATTATCATGCAGTTATTGGTCCAAGCTATGTAAGTAAGCGTTTCAAGAAAATAAGAGATTAAGAGGTGTTGGGTACTATAATAATCGCTTTGTCAACACCACGTAGTATTCACTGTAAGCGCATGAAACAAAAACAAATCTAAAATCATTTATTAAGCATAATAATTACAACAATCACATAGAAATTGATAAAAACGTCGTCGCTTCAATATCGTCTTCGATTTGAAACTGATAAGAATATGCGATGCTGATACATTTTTTATCGCCAACGCAAATACCGATACAAATTTTCCCCATGGTAGCTTCGAAATTTCTATCGAAATATTCACAGCATTTTTTTTCTAGAATTTGTTTGTGCGCCCTCGTAGCGACGACTTGTTCAGTCTCTTCTCTTTCCGTTTGTAACACCCGCGTTTCTATGAATATTCCGACGCCGGAATCGTTTACGGTTAAAATGTCCACGGAATTACTCAAATTACTTTTGTAGATTTCCGCTTGGGTGATGCAAAATTTGCTCGCTAATATTGTAAAAAGCATGGTTTGGACGTCGTTGGAATTTTTTGGTTCGTCGAAATAGCTAGAATTCGAGAATAATTCGTTCAGACTTTTACAAAATTGTTCGAATTTACTGTTATCGAACGACGAAACCGTAAAAGCATTGGCTGCCGTATGCAATGCTCTAATATATCTATCTTTAAACAAATACTTTTGTATGTATGTTTCTTTAAGAATTCGCGCGAATTCCAAGCGAACCTCGGAATTTGGTATTTTCAAACAAACTTCTGATTGATCGAAGGTTAAACTTTCGTTGTAGGTCAAATAACCCAAATGGTAGATCAGTTTTAGTATCAAAGTCGGCGCACATCCCCACGTATCTTCTCCGTTAATTATTTTATTTAAAGTTTCGAAATTTAAGCTGGTAAACGGTTTGGATACGTCCGTACATCTGGATAAACCCAACAGTAATTGTTGTATCTCGTCGGCGACTTCTTTAGATGAAAATATTATTTTGAAATAGTCGTAATGTTCGGATTGACACCAATAGTTGAGCGGCACTCGTTTGTTGTCTAAATAGTTCAATAAAGACCAAAGATTGCAGATGGAAAGGTTGAGACCGGGTACGATGTAACCGCCATAATATTCCGCGATTATTCTTTCCGATTTTTCTCTTTCGTTCGGATCTTGAATGAATCTTTTTAAAACTTCGGTTAATTCTTCGGAGGTAACGCCATAATATTTACAGTAGTTGTGATTATCGAGAAAATTGAAACTTTTTATATTAGCGGTAATTGTGAAAATTCCAGAATTCGCTATTGGAAAAACTCCGGTTAAAAAAGCTTTGTCTACATAATTATTAGATTTAACTAAATCTTTGGTAATTTTATGTATAAATTCGAGTATTTTAACAGTATCCGGATTATTCTTAAACATTAAACTATCCACGTAAGCATCGTAATTATCTATCAACACCATTACTGGTTTTTTAAAATGTAAAAATAGCAACTCTGATAAATAAATAAAACCCGTTTCGACTTCCGATACGCTAAGTTCTAAATTTTCAGTGGGATCACAGTATTTTTGAAAATATTCGTGACTGGATTTCATCAAAAGACCCAAACTTTTCATTAGGTACTGATGAGCCGAGAAGCTTTTCCTTAAAATTGTTCTAAATTTTGAGATCATGTCGTCGAAATCATTCAGGACACTCAACGGTTGAAAGTTTATGAACATAACGGGATGTTGACCCATGTGATCCTTACAGAATTTGGAGTGTTTCGTTATTTGCAGTTCGTTTTCTCTAAAGATTTTATAGTTGAATGTCGTTCTTATGTCTTTAGGATAACCATCTTCGCCCGTTACTATTTCCAGAAATCGCTTTACCTGTGAAAAATAATGAATCAGAATTAAAATTATACAACCAAAAAACATTACAGATAGTGTCAAGTGGTGTTAAAATAAGACCTTTTATAGAACTTATGGAAAAGTGTCGAAGAAACAATTCATTCGAGGACCTAAGTTTCATCAGATCAAGCACTTTTGGTCAAATAACAATAGAAATATATTCCTAAGAAATTTTTTTGACAGTTCCAAGAACCAATAAAATTTGACATTGAAAAATGCTCAAAAATTTTATGACAACTTTCTCAAGCTTGCTGCTTGTAGGCAACAGACCTCCGCCTACGGCGTCGGTCTGTTTCCAAGCAACAAGCTTTCGAAATCTGTCATAAAATTTTTTCGAACAATTATCAATGTCCTTGGGTTATTGCTACTGACAACAAACTTGCATGCATAATTTTCAGCGTTGCTGAAAAGTCTCGCATTATCTTTGAAACGGATAAAGGGAAGGTTATGAAATTCTAGGACGATGAATGAGACTCTATTCTGCATATTTTAGAGCAAATGCTAAATGTTTTTGAATTCAGCGTTTACCCGCTTACCGTAAGGCCGCCATCTTGAATTTTTTGAAATGATAACCTAGGTCGTGTGACCCATCACAAAAAAGGTTATTTTTTTCTCTTTCCAAAAATAATCCCAATGTATCACTTTACTACAGAATGTCCTATAAAATATCGTTTTCATTTTTCTAAATTAAAGTGTACCGTACCTACTAATTATTTGGAGGTTTTTAAAATAAATCAAAAAACAATAGTAGGCATTAAAAACGCCAACCACATCACCACATCATTAGTTCATTATTTGTGGACAAATCGTCAAAACTGATTTCAAATTAGCACGAAATTTAAAAGTAAATTAAGAATAATCATTTATCAGAAAAACAACGCATCCAAATCTTAATATTAATAATACGTACCCATGACGAAGTAACTCATCTTTTTAACGATTTCAATCCTGAATGCTCTCCTATAAATAGATCTACAGTGACGAGATTAGTAAATAAATTTAATGAAACTGGTAGTGTAAAAGATATTCCTGGGTCTGGTAGACCGAAAAGTGCAACTAATGAAGGTAAAACTTTAGATGTTCTATTAAGGCGCGTTCTCACGGGTCAAGTTTAGTTGATCAACTTTAGTTGATCAACAAAAGTTGGATGAAAACTGTAATGAGAACCTATCTTTCAATAAAGTTGATCAACTTTATAATTGATCAACAAAAGTTTGACCCAGTCAAACTTTTATCGTTCAAGTGATGTGTCATCACGAATTGTTTTCAAGTTGAAACTTGTCTTGAAACGTGTGAACTAGACAGTCAACATTTGTTGAATGTGTAGTACTCTTGCAACTGGTCGTGGTGTGTGTCTTTGTCTTTTATTTGTGAAGTAAAAGTTTACTGAAAGTATAAAAATACCAGAAGAATGATCCTCAAGTGGTCTGAAAATGTTATGATGAAATTTTTGGAATCATAAGTATGATTGTTTCTGGAACCACCGAACGGATAAATATAGAAATAGAGATGCACGAGAAAATGCTTTGGGTTGTAATGTGAAGGAAATGGAAACTCCTGGGATTACCATTGCTAATTTGAAAATCAAAAATTATTAGAACCATTTATAAAAAAGAACATTCATTGATGTGTAAATCAATAAAAAGTGGAATGGGATCAGATGAATTGTACATACCAAAATTATTTTAGCATAAAAGAGCGGATATATTTCTAAAGGGTGTTACAAATACAAGAGATACATCATCAAAATGATCCAGTTTTCATTGAAATATGTGAACAACAATTAATTCAATTCGTGGTCAACTTTTGTTGATCAACTAAAACTGGTCAACTAAACTTGACCCGTGAGAACGCGCCTTTATATGTTCAAGAAAACCCTAAAACATCTACAAGTATATTCTGCATAAAAATAACTTTCATCCTAATAAAGTTTAAAATCTTCAATAATTGGGCGAGGATGATTTTGATAGGCGATTACAATTTTGTGAAATAGTTACAGAGAAAATAAGGATACACAATAATTTCTTAGATTTTTTGGTATTCAGTGATGAAACCACATTTTGCTTCAACTGTTCTGTTAACAGACATAATTGTCGGTACTGGTCAGATTGTAATCATACACATCGACCACAAAAAGTAAATGTGTGGGCGGGTTTGGTGAAAAACCATTTGATCGGTCCTTTTTTTTTTTTTTTGGTACGCTGACCGGTGCTAAATATCTAAATATCTCGACTTACTCCAAAATGAAATTATACCTGAAATAAATCGATTATTTCCTAATATGAACGTATACTTTCAAAAGATGGAGCATCTACACATTATCAAAGAGACGTGTTTTTTTTTTTTTTTTTTTTTTTTTTTTTTTTTTTTTTTTTTTTTTTTCGAGCCGAGATGGGAAACTCATGTTCGACTGGGTACTTAACCAGTACCCAGACAGTGTTGGACTCATCCCCAACTGAGATGCCTACCAACCAAACCCACCTCAAACTCGCCGTTACTCCCGCCTTGGAATCACTACCCTAGCATACTTCAAGACGGGCGGCGGTCCCTCACACACTCTCCCTCTTCTTCCTCCTTCTTTCACTCCCACCGCTCTCATGCCATAGCGAGTCCTTCTCTTTCCCTTATCATGCTCTCTACTACGACACTTATCCATTCCTCCTCGCCCCTCAACATAATCTCCACCATATTTTCCCAATACACCGCATCTCCCAGTTTATTCTCTAACTTCTTCCAGCATCTAAACACATGTCCCACATCATCCTCCACTTCACATCTCTCGCACACTCCAGTTTCTCTTTTCCCAATCTTGTGGAGGTAACCCACTCTTCACCCATGCCCTGTGAGCACCTGCGTCAAGAAGTAGTTCACCTCCCCAAATTTCCGGTCCACCCAATTTCTCCTGCTCCCAATCGCTCCTTTTAGCGCGCCCTCATACTCATCCCACCTTTTCTCCATTTCCTCATCCATCCATTCCTGTACTTCCTCTCTGCTCGCACCCCTCCAGCGTTTCTGTCTGGCTCTAGCCATCAGATCCAATGGATAGGACCGTGACAGCACTGCTGCTGCCAGTCCACCCACTGTCCTGTACGCCTGCACCACCCTCAAAAGTATTCCCCTCTGCACCCGCAGGAGTGGTCTAACCCTCGCATTCACCCCTGCTTTCTCACCCCACACTTCAGCGCCATACAGCATACTCTGCTCCACCGTCCTACCAATTATCCTCCTCTTCCATTCTCCCGGTCCTTTCACATTACCCATCAATCTTCCCAGCCACGCTGCCCTTACTTTTGCCTTCTGTGCAGCTTTCAACATATGGGTTTTGAAGGATAATTGGCTATCCAACCACACCCCCAGATATTTCACCGCTTCCTCCATCCGAATTTTCTTTCCCTTCACCATCACCCCTACCTCCCTTGCCTTGCTCCGCCCCTTCACCAGTAGCCCCACAGTCTTATCCTCAGCCACTTCCAGTCCACACCGCTCTGCCTTCTCCACAATCTTCCTACACATCCTCTCCGCCTTTCTTTCTATATCCACCTCTCCCTTTGCCGTACATACCAGACAGACATCGTCCGCATACACCGTAATCTCACATCCCTCTTCACATGCTATCCCACAAACTTCATCAAACACACACTTCCAAAGCGTCGGTCCCAGAACCGAGCCCTGGGGCACTCCAACCTCCGTCCCATACCTTCTCCCTCTAGTGTCCACTATCGCACGCCCCGTCAGGTAGTCCTCTAATAGAGACGTTGGCAATATTTAAATACAATTTTCCCTCAGAGATGGATTGGTCGAAGAGGTACAATTGACTGGCCGGCAAGTTCACCCGACTTGACACCAATCGATTTTTTTCTCTGGGGCTACCTGAAAGACTGCGTTTATGTGAACAGATCAACTAACTTAAATTACGCATACGTCTCGAAATGCAGGGAATTACTCCACAAATGATCAACGATTCTATTTGTAGCTTCGAAGAGAGATTGTATCATTGTCAACAAACAAATGGCCAGCATTTTGAGCATTTATTGTAATGAAGTATTTGCAAATTAAATAATTGTTTAGTTTATAAGTTTCTCTAACACGCAGTTTTGATTAAAATTATAATTTTAATATTTTTGTTAAATTTCTATCATAATATCAGAGTCAAATGATACATTGGGATTATTTTTGGAAAGAGAAAAAAATAAGCTTTTTGTGATGGGTCACACGACCTAGGTTGTCATTTCAAAAAATTCAAGATGGCGGCCTTACGCTAAACGCTGACGTCAAAAACATTTGACATTTGCTCTAAAATATGCAGAATAGAGTCTCATTCATCGTCCTAGAATTTCATAACTTTCCCTTCGTCCGTTTCAAAGATAATCCCTTGGTGCGAGAATTTTCAGCAACGCTGTAATACTGTTGAAAATGGTGTTGGAACGAAATTAAATTTATCAATTTATATAGAAAAAAAACACAAATGGGATTTGAAATATCATAGAATGTGAAAAAATTCTGATTTGGACACCAATTACAACAATAAATAAAATATTAAATTACATACCATGTCCATGTTTGTGGATTTTCCAAATCCGTGAGGGGCTGTTAACAAGAGACAATCATATTTAAAAATTTCTTCAATCAACAATGATTTGTCAATGTATACTCCGCTTAGAAGTACTTTAGCAAAATCATCTGATCCTAGGTGAGATATACAATCTGGATTCAGTTCTCGTCTGGATATACTCACGGTATATGAATCTCTTTCTCCAAAAGCACTTTCTTTGATGGTGATCGAAGCTTCGGGTTGAATCATCTAAAATATAATGATATGTTAGTCAAATTTGTATTTCATAAATCACGGTTCTATTCTATTTTTTCAAATTCATACAAATTTATTCTCTGTCTAATAGGAATAATGACTGATTTTGAGTAATGTGAGATTCCAGAATGAGGTGACCAGGTGAGATAAAAAAATGCATACAACAAAGTAAGTATAGTCAAACCCACTCTTATCGTGCGGGTTCAAAGGTCACTAACCATATGTATCAAATCAAAAAACACAGAGGTTACAAAAATGTGAGATAACAAATACACCCGGAGAGAAGAAGAAGAAGAAGATTATTTTAACTAACATGAAGATAGCTACATAGACGTACCAAGATAGCTACATCATATATTCAGCCGTATTCCGTATCATGTATGTTATTTTTAACGATGGTCCGTTATGTTAAAATAACGATCGTATTTAACTATATTGTTAACTGCTCTGTGATTACCTATCAAGTTTCATTAACGATATTGTTAAAATTTTATGTTAAAAAAGAAGTAAGTTTTGATTCTCACGAAGCGAGATGGAACGATACACCTTCAGTGAATGTAAAAAGAGATGGATTCGGTCCCGTTAGATCCGTCAAAGTATAACCTTTACATAACATACCATCAAAACATATGACAGAAGTAGGGACAAGGAAGGGTCATCTGACAGAAGTGCAATTTGTACAATATAACGCGAGGAAAGTTTACATTTAAGTGTACTTAATATAATTATAAATGGTAGAACAAGTACGCCTTCCAAAAACAACAAGGCCACAGTATGACATGCTGTTGGAATTTTTAGAAAATCGTCCTATTGTAATAAGGGGGAAGAGCAAACCATGCGAGATCAAAATAATTAACAATTTGTGGGAACAATTTGCTAATAAAGTTAATATAAAAAAAACAAGACCATCCAAAAGCAGTCTATTATTTATGTTTGGTTGCAAAAAATTACAAATCACCACGAATATCAGGTTAAGCGCCAAGCTGCTTTTTGTAAAACTTCCCTCCAGGCCAAGATATTTTTATTATTTTATACTCATCATTTTAGGTTGCTACAAATATCCTGAAATCAGCGTTTAGTAGTGCAAGGCCAGGGCGGACACGTTACCATGCTAAAGTGTATCCGCTTGACCTGGCGGAACCGATAAAAATTTTTAAATCGGGCGGTCACCCGTGTCCGCCATGGCCTGGCAAGAATGTCTCGCATCGGACACCGGTGTCCGCTATGGCGCTTAACCTGATATATAGCAAAAACTGATTAGATTTTTGACATTTGTTCCACTTAACGATATCGTTAAGTCATAACAAGCTGTCAAACTGGTCCAGTTATTTTAACGATGATAAAATAACGATTCTCGTTGACATAACTATGAGCATGATGATACAGAATCGGTATTTTTAGTCATATCGTTATATTACATAAATCCACACTTAACGATGGTCGTTAAATAACATAACGTGATACGGAATAGGGCCGATAGTCACTTTCAATTGTCAAACTGACATTTAAATAAAAACTTCGCTGGTGAAAGACTTTTTAGAATCGCTGAAAACTAAATACATATCCTTCTTTTTCCCGTCAAAATTGCATAAGTCTGTCTTATTTATCTTACGGACTTTATTTGGAAGTTATGATTAAACGCATTAGAAGAAAACGAAAACGGTGAGTATGTCTTTGTTGAATCGTATGACCCGCACGATAAGAGTGCCTTTGACTATATGCACTAATAATTTTGTTAGGTGTTCTAACATACAGCTGATGCCTGAATGTCTCAAATATTTCAAGCTAGTGGAAAAGGAAAAATGTAGATTCTGTTATATGGAAGATGCAACCTACATTTTACACAATAATTGTAAAATGCATGTCTTTACAACATCACAGAGCACAACTTAGAGACTACTGTTTAGAAGATAAAGACTTGCCTGAACTAAAGCCTATGAATATGATAAAATTCCTTGAGACTCAAGACCCAAGTATAAGGGGAAACAATATATTTTTTAAGTCTCAGTGAATGTAGCACACCAGAGAGATGTGTAAATTTTAATTAACAAATAGTTTGACAAAAGTATAGTGCCTTATAGTTAATTCAATAACATTTAAATGTAAAGTTAGGTTGAAAAAAAATCTTACAATAAGAATATAATCAAAATACTATAAAAATGATATGATTGCTTTAGTTCACTTAGGCAGTTTTAATATAAATAATCTTTCAAAAGTTTAGAATATTTGTTAATTCGTAATTCTTGTATGAATTTAAAAGACCATAATAAAACAATAATTTACAATAATATATCTACAATAAAATTGATTGTGCATGGAAAGTCGGTCAGGAGGTATATATTATATCCCTAACGATATAATATAAAACAAATATTTAGAATTATTTGAATGGTCAAAGCTGATGAAGATATTTACACCAAAATAATATCAAAATGCATTCCAGTCAACTAAAACATGAGTTTGGGAAGTTATATCATTTTTATAGCAAATTGACTGAGAATACAATTCGTTGTGGATATAGATGTTATTTCCTTCACACCCACAACGCTTCATATATTGTTTTTGCTATTTCTTCTTACCTGACCGACTCTCCCGATACCCACAATACTGGTGAATGTGTTTGAAAAAAACCTGAAAATATTTCATTACTATAGATATAAATAATTTTTTAAATGATAACAATAATATAGTTGTAAAGTCCAATTCACAAGGAAATAGCGATAATTTGGAAAACAAAAATTTAATGTCACAAGTCTGTTCTGTGTACCCAGTATACAAAAATAGATATTTGGAAGGTACCTACGTGAGTAATAAAGTTTTTAAAAAGTAGCCAAGGACAATTTAAAATATATATCTTTTGTATGTTCCTTGTGGCATTACTTATCCTTTTTTCTCTTATTTTTTTGGAAGAATAATAATAATAACAACTAATTAATCTTGACAACGATAGCTGGAACGCTACCGAAACGTTGAAATGAACAATATAAAAACTTTATTGTGGTTTGATTCCCAAAAAAATATGATTAAAATATATACCTACTAACATGGTATCAGTCATATTTATTACCAACAAATATTTCAATGTTGTACATTGTTTAATTTAAAAGTGAAAAGAGTGAATAGATTGAATTGTTACTAGCAATTTTATCGAGTTTTGAATGTTTTATCTCCCGCGATAAGAATTGATTTCATTTGTAGGTAATAAAATCATTGTTTTATTTCCGACACAGTTTTTAAATACCATTATGGCATATTAGGGTCAGTAGCAAAAATTATCTTGTTTTGTTAAACAATGTTGTTTCCTAATAATTTAACTAAGGAGACCAGCGTTTTATATTATAAACAACTTTAAAAATTGGGGATAACATTCAATTGAATCATTTATTCAAATTCATTTCTTTTAAGCTTTTTTGGAATTGAATTTACAATATATAAAAACTGTTATGATATTTTAGTTGTTTTTTATATTAATATCAGTAGATTTCTATATCTAATTTCCACAGGTAACAAAGCCCTGTGCACTGAATTTGTTATCTCCCAATTTTAAAATCAGTTAGGCAAGAACCTTATCCATTCAATTTTCAATTATGCATTTATCAACATAATAGGATATTATCCTAGATTGACCTCTACTGTAGAAATGCAGACATCTTTAAACTGGCTCTCAGTTAAAGATATGTTCCTTTACCAAACATCAATTTTTTCACTTAGTTTAAAAATAGGTCACATGCCTGGCTATCTCCAACATAAAATTACTCACAACTATTATGTTCATCCTCATAATGAAAGGCTTACAACATCAGTCATGTAAATCTTTATTTGATCATGTTAGTTTTAATTTAAATAATTTACTTACTTCGATACTCTCAGGTTCTGCACCAATGTCTTCGCATGCCTCAGTATCACCCATATCCTCTTTAATTTTCTTAATTCGCTTGGGTTTTGGAGGATCCATAAACAGAAAGTATCCTTAAAAATGAAAAATAAATGAATAAAACTGGTAATTCCTTATATCGTACTAGACAGATAGATTAATTAGTATTTACAAACATCAAACATATCAATAATATTGTCCATCAAAGAATTTATAGAATTATTCTTAGAAGTACACGCCAATACCTTCAAGTCTCTCATAAAATAAAAAACGCAAAATTTGTGTACAACTGTATGAATTCTACCATTAAATACTGTGAGGTAGGAAATCATTATTTTTTTCGTTGCAATGAATTGGTATATTAGTTTAATAAACAACATCGATTTTTTAGATGATTGAACTAGGTATATTTACAAAATGCTTACCATATAATAAGGCATTATTTTTAATAATTTCCAGACTAATTAACGACAATGGTACAAATTTAAAATAATTTTTCTCTCTGATTTATCATAATCTTTGTATTGTGGTGGTGGTATCAACAGATAAGAAATATTGTTAAGACCATGTAAATAAGGTAATATTAACTTGTTCATTTAGCATATCCTTAATATTTACACTAGTAGATTAATGGGGTATGTAGCTTATGAACAAAGATTAATTTTTGTTTTGGGTAATGTGCATCAAGAATTGTTTAAAATATACAGGGTGTAACAAAAATATTAGATATAGGTAATAACACTTTAAAAAAATATTTAAAGAGAAAGAACAATAGTTTTATCAAGGATGGTCGTTTTGTGTCACAAAAGTTTAATTGATTGTTGTTCTTAAGTATTATTATCATCTAAAACAAACATTTTACAAACAAATAAGAAGTCGTTTTGTGTCACAAAAGTTTAATTGATTGTTGTTCTTAAGTATTATTATCATCTAAAACAAACATTTTACAAACAAATAAGAAGAAACAAAAAAGTTTCAAAATGAATATTGCATTTTGATCGCTATCCTCCATTTTTGATTACACATTCTACTACTAGTGAGGTACAAATAACCTATTTTTGTTACACCCTGTATAGTTGACACATTTTAAATAGATTAACTGTAAGAAATTTTTCTAATTTCACTAGTTCAAAACTATTAGGCTGATATTTGATTGGAAATTTACATAAGTACCTATAATGTATTCACCAAGCAAAATAGTGATAGTTCCATTATCAATAAAATGGTAGGTATAGGTAGAAACCAATGTGATGTGAAATGGTTTAAGCCACTGACTGAGTAACTTTGTTACCTTGGAAATAGACCAAAGACTATTACTTTAAGCAATCATTTTCATAAGAATTTGAAGTGTATTTTAAACAAGCGTTTTTGCTACCAATTCATTATACAGTGCTTAAAATATTAAAATATAGTTTAAATGTACGCCAAGTTGGAGCCTAGTACGAACCGAAGTTCTTTGTTAAAAGGATGTTTCATGATTATTGAATATTAATCCAATAATAAGATAATTAAACGGGTACTAAAGATAAATTTACCAATGCTAGTTCCTCTAAATTCATGGTTTCGCAGATTTGATACACTAATTTTATTATTTATTTGTTACTAATCAAATCGATAATCTTTACTGCCCCCTCACAATTGAATCGATTTTCTCAAAGCTTACCATCGTCATTTTGGCTAGTTGAACTGTTTATCTCGGCTTCGGATGCATCCAGGTGGCGCGGATGAGTTCTCCTCAAGTGTTCTTTTAAGTTTGTTGTATTCCCAAAGAATTTCATTTTTCTGGCACATATTTGACACTCGACGCATTGTATAACATCATTTTCATAAATTTTAACAAAATATTCCCAAACAACGGATTTCTTAACTCTAGGCATGTTTATAAATTTTGTATTTTCATAAAATTTGCCGATTTATTTTAATCGAGACGCTATCGATGTCACTAGTCTGTTCGTTTTGTATTCGTTACTCATCGTGTTGTCGAGCTGTCAGTTTGTCGATTTTTTAACTTTCTTTTGAACTGAACTGAACTGAACAGAATATAGTTAGTGACGTGAGCTGGGACCATAGAGATACTACTATAGTATCTGAGACTCTGTACACTATAGAATTCTACTATCGACTCTATTCTACACGACTTGACGACAAAAAAGGATATTATAATAGTTATCGTATTCTATATGTGAAGACGTGTCAATTTCTACGATTACGAGATATCTATAAAAGCGATCGGTAAAATTCAATAGTGTGCAGAGTCCCAGCACTGACATCTTTAGAAATATAGGAATTCTTCAGATTGGTTCAGATCACGTTCGGTAGACGAAACAGAAGAAACCATAGAACTGAAAACGATCAGATAAAAATCATCCAAAAAGAAAACGATCAGATAAAAGTCATCTAAAAATACTGTTGGTGGCGACCTCTTCTGTTCTAATAGTTTTCTTCCTTGATCGATAACTTACTATCTGCCATTTGTAATTCATCATCGTAATGGTAAGATCTCCTTTTTTTATAATTCATAAATATTTCTTGCATCTTTGAAAGTTTTCTACAAATGATCAATTTTTGTAATAAGTTTGGCTATGCTTTTTCTGTTGCTAGCAATATTTAGAGTCCTTTCCATCTATTTTAGTAAATAATTAACATGATGATTTAGATAATTTTATGTTTATGGTTGTAACCGAAAAATAATGTGGATATTTTTCTAGGGCGGTCTGATATTTAAAGTTGGCAAATAGTATTAGCCTACAGAATAGAGAAATTGGTTGTAATGTTGAATTTTTTTACAGTCTCATCGAAAGTTCAGTGCACCACGTCACGGGTCTATGGGATTCTATCCCAAGAAGAGATCCCAGAGACACCGTGGAAAAGTAAAGGCTTTCCCCAAAGATGACCCCTCGAAACCAGTCCATTTAACTGCTTTCATTGGTTACAAAGCTGGTATGACCCACGTTGTAAGGGAAGCAGACCGACCAGGATCCAGTAAGTATTATGCCGAAAAAATACAGTTAGGTCAAGTATCTAGTTTATAGCCTATTATTATTTCAGAAATAAACAAAAAGGAAATCGTAGAAGCCGTTACCATTTTGGAAACACCTCCAATGGTTGTTGTTGGTGTTGTAGGTTACATCGAAACACCACATGGTCTCCGTGCCCTAGCTACAGTTTGGGCCGAACATCTCTCTGAAGATTGTCGAAGACGTTTCTACAAGAACTGGTAAGTAGCTTTTATGAAATTATTTGCGACTTGCATCAACCATCAACTTCTGTCCGAGTCTAGAGTCACTAATTGAATTAACCTGTGTTCATATTAGTGCTAAATGAACTCGAAGAGGAATGATACCAGCTCTTATGCCCCAAACTCGTTTTTTATATAACAAGATTGGGTACCTTGTGAGGCGACAGTACCACTATGATTGAATTTATTCAACCATTATTTTGTATAATTTAATTAATTTTCTGGATAGTTCTCCTCTGCCTGCAAGAGAACTCTATGGAACTGTATACTGAGCTTTCTCTAATGAGGCTCTTGAGCTTTTTGAGTTTAAGCAAAGTGTACTCGAGGGAGAAGCCTCCTCTAAACTATGAGGCCAATCCCTCCTTGTTCTTGCAGTAATCCAGTTTTCAAGTTGAGATTTCAAGTTTCTAAAAATAAGTTTTGGTGTATGCAAACAGGTACAAGAGCAAGAAGAAGGCTTTCACTAAAGCTTCCAAGAAATGGACCGACGATTTAGGTAAAAAGTCCATTGAAAAAGACTTCAAGAAAATTATCAAGTATTGCAAAGTTGTCAGAGTGATTGCTCACACACAGGTTAGTATTTCTTCATTTATATTATCTAGTTCTGAAAATTTCCTATTTCACTGTTCATTGACACGATCAGTGTTGGAGCTTACCCTCCACCTGGTGGCTTAGTAGCATTTTCCTAAATGGTGTTACTGCTGCAGTGTCATAGATCATGTGCCCTTCGGGAGGCGCAGGAAGCATATTCCATATTCAGTTTGTAGTCCCTGGACGGTGACACTCTGATAAACCATGCTTTCTACATTCTCTCTTGAAAAGTTTGCTAGTATTTTAAGTTGAATTGACAAAATTGTAGAGAATCTAAAGATTTTAAGAATCGAGTACTCTGTTCTCGAATACTCTCAGGAATTGAGTACTGAGTACTCGAATACAAAGAAAAAATATTCTATCACCTCCCACTAAAATTTAACGAAATATGATCTTGATTTATTTAATTAATCGATTCCACATCTTCGCACCCCATTTTTTTATTTTCATTTGTTTTTCATATGACTTGATTATCTGAATACATTCTCTCTTAATGTCCTTTTTAGTGATATTTTATTTGTTTAGAGTTTATTTTCATTTGCATCAATTGCGCCCTTGTCCCATACAGTCTATGCCTTCCATGAAAACATATTTGAGTACATTCCAAATTCTTTGTACTCTAGTACCCCATCACTACAAATTTGTGAATAGTTATTTTGTTTTAGATGAAGTTGTTGAAACAACGCCAAAAGAAAGCACACATCATGGAAATTCAATTGAATGGAGGTAGTGTTGCTGATAAAGTAGCATGGGCTAGAGAACACCTTGAAAAGCCCATTCCTGTTGCTAATGTATTCGCTAAAGATGAAATGATTGACTGTATTGGAGTTACCAAGGGTCACGGATACAAAGGTAAGACATTGTTGAATCTTGAATCCATATAGATTTCTAAGTTACTAAATTCTATTTTACCTTTTTGTTAACTTTGTGATGAAATATCATGGATTGTGCATCTGATAATTTTGAAGATACAACCATGCTGCCTTCCTACTGACAAAATTTAAAATTATTTCAACATTGTCTTATAAATTGCACTTTTATTCATTTACATTCTTCATTATAGGTGTTACTTCTCGTTGGCACACGAAGAAATTGCCACGTAAAACCCACAAAGGTCTCCGTAAAGTAGCTTGTATTGGAGCATGGCATCCTTCAAGAGTATCATTCACTGTAGCTCGTGCTGGTCAAAAGGGTTACCATCACAGGACAGAAATGAACAAGAAAATTTACAGAATCGGTGCTGGAATTCACACCAAAGATGGCAAGGTAAGGAAAATAATTTTTTCTACATAAATGTATGAATTGATTGTTGTATGATGATAACCATTAGAGCCAAAAGGATTATGAATAATACCTGATTATAAATGATAGGACTGATTAATATTGTATTTGATGTTTTTTTAATACATGTTGAATTAGAAGTCTTATATATTGTTTGTTTGTAGGTTATCAAAAATAATGCTTCCACTGAATATGATCTTAGTGAAAAAACCATCACTCCAATGGGTGGTTTCCCTCATTATGGTGAAGTTAATAATGATTTTGTTATGATTAAAGGTTGTTGTATTGGACCCAAGAAACGTGTTATTACGTTAAGAAAGGTAAGTTTCTTTCTAAATGAAGTAGACAAAAATCTGAGTATATATTTTGAATTTTTAACACTAGTAACTGAAAATCGTTTGAAGAAATGTTGGGTTTGAAGTAAATTGATATGATGATAAGTGCGTAGGGACATATGAACACCCTGATTACTTACGCGTTGGGAATCTCTCTGATTTTACCAGAAGAATTATATTTTTACTAAAATTTAATAACCACTAGTCTAATTGTTTTTTTTATATTTCTTTTCAGTCGTTGTTGGTACACACTAAACGTGTCGCTTTGGAAAAAATCAATCTTAAATTTATTGATACATCGTCCAAATTTGGTCACGGTAGATTCCAGACTGCCGCCGACAAAGCCGCCTTCATGGGTCCTCTCAAAAAGGATAGAGTTAAGGAAGAAGAAAAGGCTGCTGCACCAGCTGCGGCTGCCGCTTCTAGTTAGATCGTAATGTCAATATTTTTTTTATTGTTGTGACAATAAACTGGAAAATTAACAAATTTTATTTTATTCTTAATCCCCATTTCATAATAAATTCCAGGAGACGCCGTTTTACCATACTTATCACTTAGTGATTTTATTGAAATCGCGGAAGCGCCGAATTAAGAAGCAATGTGAGTGATTCCAGTAGTCGAAATCTCCGTTAAGAAATTTGCAGATACCTTTCAAGTACCTGTAGGCTGTAGCCTTTTTGTGCTCATAGTACGTAAAACAATAATTGAACATAAAAAAGAAAGGATAGAAAGATATCACAAGTCAAATTTATCATAATTTAATTATCAATAACTACAGCTTTTTCACCTATTACTCAAATAGTCAATTTAGTTCTGAAGTTAGTACTTGTATAATCCTTATACGCATATAATTTCTAAAAAATTATTTCAATTGATACCTCAAAGTTTAGCTAATTTTTTTGTTTCAATATTGCTAATACACACCGTCCCAAAAATGGGATTATATTGATGTTCATTTTGACTCATTTCATAAAAATTTACAATTCAACTTATAACAAACAGTGTCAAAACACTCCTAACGTCGATTATTTTGTGAATGTTATTATACATGGATGTAAGTTACATCAAAAGCGTACAGAATAGCTTTTTCGTAACATCTCTCGACCTTGAAGATTTAACAGCGCTGTTACCGCTAACATTTTTGTACAGAATAAGCCCATTATTTACCTTCCATATCGACAACTTTACATTTACTTTTGTTTCCATTTTTTTCTGAAAATATGAAATACGCGCGATGTGAAATTTTTCAAAACGATACCATGTGAGAAAACATCGATTGCAACAACAATTTCTGCACGAGTTGCATACAATATTTTTTTCTACATCCATGCAAAAAACAGAAAAAATATCTAATTCAGGTTACTCTAGAAATGAACTAAAAACGACGTAGGCTCGATTGTTTATATTTGTCATGATGAAAATCGCTGTAGGTAGTAGCTACACTAACTAGCGCTATTTTGGTGAATGTTCGAACAATAATAATTGCTGTTTACAAGAGGACATTTTTGCAATTTATCCCCCATACAAGACGTTTCTCCTTCTACCATCATAATTTATTTGACATTGTCACGTGACATTTCATTTCCCAGTAATGCAAAATACATTCACTTTTACAGTGCGAAATATAGTAATTACATAACGTGTGCGGAAAGTGACATTTATCACACGAGTGTAAAAAATCACTTTCGCGCGAGTAATGTACAGTATTTTTCCTACGATCATAATTTCATCAAATAATGTGTAATCAACATCTGACATTAATACACAAAATGTTACAATTAAAGTCAACATAATTGATTTCAAAATTAACAATAACTATCAATAGTGACAAAAATTCAAGTAGTTTAACTATATAATATAGGTAGGTTATTACAATTATTAATTGGTTGGATAATTATAGAAATTGAAATTATTATTGTTCATCATACTTCATACATACTTATTATGAATATCTTTCAAGATGATTACATTTTCCTACTATTATAACGGGTGATTTGGATTAATTGGTACATCGGACTTCTGACGAAGAGTACGCGGGTTCGATCCTCGACCGCGCCATAAATTTTTTTAATCAAGAAAATTACAAAAATTACACTTTTCAAATAGATCGCTTCAAATTTAGATATTACATAGGTAAATCTAATTATTAAAAATTATATACTTGACAGCTTGCCAGTGGTTAATCTTGATAAAAATTCATTTGACAGCTTTTTTATCCGTACACGTACGGATAAGTTTTTTTTTCCGTACGCGTATGAATAAAGGCCACTTTCCATAGAACTAGACAGTGCGATATATGTCAATTTCCTATGTGATCGTAGGAAAATACGTTTTTCAAGTATCTCGTCGGAAAAAAAATTATAAATCAAGATGGAGGAGAATCCAAATAGGAAATAGTAAGTAGTATATGAATAAAAAAGTTTGAAAATCACATTTACGAACAAAATCGACTAGTATGAACTGTAATAAAAGAATATAAAAAACATGAACAAATAAATAAGATCATAATACAACCAATGAATACTTCCCAACATATCGGTTTAACTATCGGCTACTGTGGTAATTTTCAACCCTTCAAGATTTTCTATTATTTCTTCGCAACCTTTTTGATTTCTCAACAAGGGCTTATGTCGTTCCAATTTATTTAAAAGTTCTTTTCTATTTATATTGGATACTTCTTCCAAAACATCTAAAAAGAAAAAAGTCGTGTGATACAAAAAAGCAACTTTAATTTGAAAAAATAATTTACCTTTTACCATTTTTCGAACAGATTCCTCGTCGTCGTCGAAATGAATTAAGAGAGTGTCTATTATAAGCTCATGGTGAGCTCTAAACGTCAAATCCTTGAAATTTTCCGGCACATCTCT